>PVLD010009034.1:0-79686 GCA_004027595.1 Dinomys branickii
GTGAGCAGCATTCTTTTTTTTTTTTTTGCGGTACTGGGGATCGAACTCCGGACCCTGCGCGAGCAGCACTCTTATACCACACGAGGCTCCACCATAAACAGGGGAGGAGTGGAGCCAGCTGACCATGAACTGGAGCCTCCGAACCCGGGAGCCACAGCAAATCTCTCTCCCTTTAGCCAATTTATCTCAAGTATTCTGTGACAGTGACAGAAAGCTAACACAGGCCCCTTAACCAAGTACCGCCACGAGAGGAGCCGCACTGAACCCTAAAATTGGAATGGGACTGGCTTCTAGGTGCTTCTGACACCTGGGCAACCTGAAAGTGTAAGGACAAAGAGGCCATGATCCTACAACAGATCAGAGTAACAGTCTTACCCACCTCACTGAAGAAATGAAAGAACTGTTTTTCTTCTCAGCAAACTGCATGTTATAATCAAGGGAGTTCACTCCTACCCCAGCAAGGTCTCTTTAGAAGCCCTGGGTGGGACTCTCCCTCCCTCTGCTCTTTCAGTGACTGTAATTCAGATGGACCAAGTCTGCATGGTTAGCCTTACGCTGTTGTGTGTCTTGGCCGAGATGGTCTTCATACTGTCAGGGTCCCAGATGACCAGGTCTGCGTCAGATCCCACAGCAATGCGGCCTTTCCGGGGGTAAAGGTTGAAGACTTTGGCTGCATTAGTGCTGGTCACAGCCACAAACTGGTTCTCGTCCATCTTCCCAGTGACCTGAAGAATACACATGCGCGCACACGCACACGGCAAGGGTCACAAAGTCAAAGGGTGGAACACTATCTAGCAATACAAAGGCACATATTTTGATTCACACGATATTTAAATGGCCCCTTCAATAAAATACAGGAACAAAATGTACGGCTTTAGTTTAGTCAGCCTACAAGTCTCACCCTCAGACTCACGTCCCACGTACGGTACACAAGTATACAGCACAAGGTATACAGTAGGGGCCAATTATCTTTCCTCAAAATTCAGTAAAACAACAGGCAAAGGCAACAAGCGTGCATTAAGAGAGAGGAAAACCCCAGTATTGCCCAAAACAAGAGGGAGAAAAAGAGGCAAATGGCCAGGAGGCATTTGAAAAAATAATGACACTCAGAAGTCACTTAGCGATTCAGCAATCCTTTGTTTTTGGTGCTCATAATAATAAAACTTCTCTGGCCTGAGGAAGGAGCTGGGAATGTCATACATTGCTGGTAGCACAGGAAGTGGTGTGATCTTTCTGGAAGGAGCTTTAACAATATATAGGAACACCCTTAAGAATATGCACACCTTTGACTCATCAATGCTACTTCCAGAAATTTCTCCTACAAACATAAGTAAGGATGTGTCCAGGGATGTGTCCACAGGGATGCTTGTCCCAGTGAAAAGGTTAGAAGCAACATAACTGCTTGACCAAAACATTACAGATGAATTACTGTTGAGCATTGGGATGGGATTACCTGCTACTAAAAACCAAGTATATAAAGTAAAAACTTTTTCATGATATATTCGTTTTTTAAAAAAACAGGCCACAGGCTGGGGATATAGCTGAGCAACACAGTGCCTGCCTGGCAAGCTCTAGGTCATGAGTTTGATTTCCAGTACCAAATAACAAAACAAAAAAGAAGCCAGAATAAAAACAGACCACAAAATAGTATGTATAATGTTAATGTTATTTACAATCACTCATACCACACACATTTACATATTTGTACATTAGCAAAAAATGACAAGACAGTCACCAAAATACTCATTATATCCATTATAGTTATACCTGAAACAAGGTGATTTTATTTACATAATCTAAAATGATTAAAAAACAGGAAACCAGTTATTATATATTAAATTGAAAAGGCCAAAAGGCCAGGGCCTGTTTCAACTGAGCTGATCAGAAGCCTGTGCTGGGTAGAAGTGCAAAATCCAGACGGCCCTCAAAGATTCTCTTGAGGCAATGGAGTCCCATCTCCCAGTTAACTGGGAAAGACACCAAGTGGTTAGGGAAACCTTTTCTTCACTGACACAGGAGTTATACAGGGTATGATCACAGAGTATGGTGAGTATTTACTTTTTTTTAACTTGTTAGAGTGAATCCCTCTCAAAATCCTCTCCCTTGCTTTGAACACATTTATCCCTTCATTCTTGCCACTTTCTGAAGCAATTCTGGAAGTCCTCTTTCATAAGTGTCTGTTTTTGGATCGCCATGGCTGCCTTCATGTCCTAAATCCTTTCAAAATGTTTACCTTTCATGGTCATGTTGACTTTGGAGAAGGACAAGAAGTCACACAATGCCAAATCCAGTTAACGATTTGGATGGGGGCACACTGTAATGTTTTATCTGACAGAAATTGCAATAAATGTTTTGCATTGATTCAGGACACAGAAGCAGCCATGACATCCCAACTAAAGACACTGATGAAAGTGGACTTCCAGAACTGCTTCAGACAGCAGCAAGAACTGTGGGACAAGCATGTCCAAAGCGAGAGGGAATATTTGAGAAGGATTAGGGTCAATGCTCTCTCTCTGTAATAATTTTCATTTAGATACTCATCACATGTTCTGACCATACCTCATATGGAAGTCTCTGTAGATGATAATGATGAGCTACGTATAATATTTAGTAGAAAAGGATTCTAACCTATCAGGAGTGGTTGTGGATTTCCAATCCTAGGAAACTCTATCACACAAGTGCTAACTTCTATCGTGTTCTTCACTGGCATTTCAGGGCCAGCCTGAGCCCCATACCCACAGAGGGAGAGGCAGGTGAAGACCAAGCACAGTGCTCCTTACCACAGCCTTATCCCAGATGACAGACATCCGCTCCTCGGTGCCATTGGTGCCCTCAGGAATCAGAGTGAAGTTGTCTTTTCCTACAGCCTTCTGGGCAGTGTTGAAGGTACAGTGGGCACTACCAGTGACCTGAAGGTCTCCACTAGAAGGAGACACAGAACACGGCTGTTGTAGCTTCATTATAAAGCTATATGCCTCCATCTGGTCTGTGAGGCATTTGGAGGGTGACATCACACCAGTGATAGCGGGGTGGGGGCCTTCTGACACCTTAGCCACCCCCTTTGATTGACTGTCATCATGGCCCAGGTTGACGACAGCAGAAAGATAATTCCCTGCTCTTGTTTAGCAATCCCAGTTCAGTGAATAAGAATCTATTTTCAACCCTTCCCTTTGGCCACCACGTTTCACCTCCCGGGTCAGCATGGTCTGACGAGACTTGAGAATGGAAAGTGTGAACACAGGTTGCCAGGACTCACCACGACAGCAAGGAGTTCAGGAAGTCTGGAGTGGTTGGATCGGGGCTCAAGGGCGGGGAGGTGACGAAGGCAGCAGCCTTGGCCCAGTTCTTGCTCCAGTAGTGGGAGCCATCGGTCCCCAGGCTGGCAGTGATGGGCTCACCATACACCACAGTTCCTGACAATCAGAACACAGGAGGCTCAGTCTGACGCCCTGGGGAAGGAGCCGGGCTTCGTGGGAGGGACTCCCTGTCCAAGAGCAGGCACTCCCCTGGGAGGAGACACAGCTTTGCCTCACAGGCAAGAAGACTGTGAGGTCCAGTTCCCCAATCAGAAGGCCCACACTGAGCACGTGCACCAAAGTTTCCCTGTTCCCTGCTCCTGGGAGTTGCACACCTCCCTCTGTGTCCCAAACACCCCAGGTTTCTGCCTCCGGGTTGCTGATCTCCACTTTCAGTAAAAATCTCCAGCTCAGACAGCTTCCCAGCTCCCAGTCCCAAGCACCACCTAGATGCCTCTTCCACAGTGATCAGTGGACTTGACCATACTAAGTAGATAAGCACATGCCCTCTCTGCTCACACTCAGCAGACCTCCCTGCCAGGTCTCCCTCTGGCTAAAAGCCAGTGAGAGGAAATCCTAAAGGGCATCACCAGACTGGGCATGGTGGTGCACACCCATAATTCCAACACTCAGGTAGCTGAGGCAGGAGGATCACTGTTAGTTCAAGGCCAGCCTGAGATACAAAGTGAGTTTAAGATCATCCTCAACAGTGAAACCTTGTCTCAAAAAGACCACACACACACACACAAAAAAAAAAAAAAATCAAGGCACATCACCTGGCTTTCAGAGCAAACACAACCCTCCAAATCTGCCCTGGATCCCTGCATTCTCCTGTGAAGGCAGTCACCAAGACAGACAACAGTTCCACAGGAGACGCTGTTAATGTGAGACACAACAACCTTGTGCAGTCACTGGGATTTCAGTTTCTAGAAATCTCAACTAACTTATTACAGGTGTCCAAGAAAGAATGCAGCTCCCTGATGCCTGGATCACATCCTCTTCTCTGTCCATCCAGAGAAAGCCAGAAAGTTGACAGCCATTTATACCCACTGAACGCCAATGCTTTAGTTCTTTAAATCACTCATTCCTTAAATCAGGCTCTCACCATTCCTCCCAGCTCATTCCAACAGAGCCTCCCAAATGGAATTCAGGCTGATGGTGACTCCCAACTCCTCCCCATACACGCTGCAGGCCACTCCTAGAGTGATCTCCGTGGAAACGGAACCTTTTGACCTCATTCTGCTGCTTAAGAACCTAAGGACCCCTTCTGCCTTTCAAAGATTTTAAAATTAACAAACAAACCTCTTCACTGAAATGGTACTGCCCTCACTATCCAAAGCAGATCTGCTCTAACAGCACACAAAACTCAATGCAGACATGGCGCCATCTGTCTGAGAACCTGTCCTCCACTCCAGTAATCACTCAGTTGTGAATTTATTTCACTCTCTACTTCATGATAATACCTTGAGAATCAATTATCTGCTCTTATACAGTATCCAGTCAATAAATGCATGTTAAACTCATTAAATGATCTCATAATTTATTAAAGGCACCGAGCTGGAATTATGTCTCTGGTGACCAAATTCACCTCCTCTGGCCTCCTCAGACCCTCCTGCCACAGGGCTGACCCCCACTCAGTGTCACCCAGCTGAGCTTCCCTCTTCAACACAGGGTCCTCACGGCCAAACAGGTCTCAGTTAGGAATGTGCTTCATTTACTCACTACAGCCTTTCCAAGGCCTTATCACTTGGTAATACTCCACAACACCCTCTTTGCCTTCCTCTCTGGGAGTTGGCTCCACAGAGCTGCACTCTCCTGCCTCGGGAATGCCACAAAGGAGCCTCTATTCACTGTCCAGGCAAGGAGCGTTAGAGGCCAGACAGGCAGCCCACTCCAGGCCCTCGGAGACAGATCCCAGACAGGAGGGTGGGCTCCAGAGCCCAGACAAGCCTGCCCCGAAGGAAGCATCCAGGAAGAAAAGGGCCAACACTCAGAATGTCTGCAACAGACCCATGGGTTCCTGAGCTCCTCAAAGCCTGCCCACTGGATGACTGCAAGGGCCCCTCCAGCTCGCCCCAAAGTGGAAAACACCACCTAATGAGAATGCCTCACTGCTGCCAAAGCCCTTTATGAGACGCAAAAAGGGCTGCAAGGGCACAGGGTAGTGGTGGTTCTCACAGGCTTGCCGGCGCCCAGTCTTAGGATGGAGCACCCAACAGGTCTGGTTAGGTCACACTCCGTCTGGTTAGGTCTGACTCTGCCAACCCAGCCAGGGCTGAGGTCCTGCTCAGAAGTGAGGTTCAGAAAACTCTGAGAAAAAGTATCCAAAATGCTGCAGGTTTCCTGGTTTTTCTCCACGAAAAAGTTCATGACAGCAAAGGTGCTTGGCAGGAAAGAAACAGAAGAACTGCTTGATGGTCTGTGAAAATCTGCAGACAAGTATCCACATTTCCCAGAGTCTTCACGTAACTGGCAATCTCTTCCCAAATCTGCTTCCCAGTCCTTTGGAATCCAGAATACAAGGAAGGGCCAGTGCAGGGGAGAGACGGGACATTTAGATCTGGAATGTGCCCCAAAAGTCTGCCATGCTCAGAGGTGGGACTTTTGGAAGGGGGCTGGATCACGGGGTGCTATCCTCACTAGTGGATTCACCCATTCATGAGTTCATGGCTACATGTATTATTCCGAGGTGCCGGCCTG
Organism: Dinomys branickii; assembly: GCA_004027595.1. Lineage (NCBI taxonomy): Eukaryota > Metazoa > Chordata > Mammalia > Rodentia > Dinomyidae > Dinomys > Dinomys branickii. The sequence continues at coordinate 5,997 of PVLD010009034.1, forward strand.
GTTGGAGGTGATCAGCGGGGTGTGACCTGCAAGGGCGTGTTCTTCCCCTCTCTTCTCTCTCTGCTTCCTGGCTGCCATGGTGTGAGCAGCTCTCCCCCACCAGGCACTCCCACCAAGTCATGTCTACCTTGGAACCAGCTGACCATGGACTGAACCCACTGGAGATTGGAGCGAAGCAAGCCTCTTCTCCTTAAACTGTGGATATTAAAACTTTTGTCCAAGCAACAGCAATGTGATTACAATGAAGAGCTGCACTTCTTCAAAACTCAACTCAGAGAGGGTGGCAGGTGGTGACAAGAGCCTGGATACCCTTTCCTCTGAGCAGAGGAATGTGCCCCTCAAGGAAGAACTCAGCTTTCAGCTTCCAGCAAACCCAGAACTGGGTCAGAGTTTCCAAGACTACTGCAGACCAGAACCTGTCTCCTTAGACCAAGGATGGGCAAGGACCCATGGCTCAAGTCCAAGTCAGGGTGGGGGAAGGAAGGGACAGGAGAGGTGGGCACAAGGAGGAGGGTGTCATCTCACAGCTCATTTCTTTGCTCTGTGCAAACTCCCTGATGGATTCAGAGTTCCTTATTGTGTCTTGACTTTTTCTGTTCTTCAGCCCCCAGAAGCAGGGCAGGCATTCCCCACCACAGCCAGGGCCTCGCCCTCCAGGGAGCATGGCCCCACCCCCATCACCAGTGGCTTGGTCCCCTCCCCAGGGCTCCTCGCCCTATTCTGTAAACACCAGTACAAGGGAGCCCAGGCAGGACACAGACATCAGGGAGCTGTGTGCCAGAAATAATTACCATGAGTAATAATAAACCAAGGAACGGCTTAATTGCCCTTTCTGCACTTCTCTAAACACAATGCTGACACTTTCTTGGCGGCCGTAGAGCGGCATGATTTTCCTCTCCAGGGAAAGTCTCAGCTTCATGAAGGCTGCAACCCCACACCAGCCAGTGGCAGGCTCACCAGCAAAGCCGGGAAACGCAGGGGTCTGGTGGGTGATATTTATTCACAGCAGCTGGGGGCTCAAGTGCATTCATGAAGAATAATGCAAGGCAGGGGCTGAGAAATGTCTGAGAGTCACTCACTTCCCATGAACGAAGAGTAGAGGACCAAGCCAAAGTAGAAACAACAGAAAATCCTGTAGTTGTAGCTCAAAGTACAGCCACAAAAGCAGAGTGGAAAAACAATGGGGATGGACAGAAATACACACACACACACACACACACACACACGCGCGCGCGCGCGCGCACGCACACACACTGCCCTCCCTCTCTTTCAGAGAACCCGTGCCTCAGTCCCCACAGCCTGGGCAACATGCTGTCCTGCTCTGGTACCCAGAGTGGTTCCAAGGATGAGCTTTCTGAACCGATTCCAAGGTTTCTCAATGTGTTCTCTCATCAAATACAATTTAAGGCCTAACGGTTCCATTTCCAGTAAAGAGAGCAACTGTAGTCCCTGCTGTGGTAGGGCAATAGATACACAAAATACCACTCTCGGCTGCCCCCCACACTAACATCACTGCCACACCTTCCTTCTCCTCGTCTTCCTCTTCTTCTTCTTCTCCCGTTCCTTTTTGGCAGGGCTGGGAAATGAACCCAGGGCCTTCACTCTGGACTACGTCTGGGACCTTTCTGTTTTTCATTTTTTTAATTTGGAGACAGGGTCGCACTAAGTTACAAGCTGCCCAAGACTTGCTCAAGCTTGCAATCTTCCTTAGCCTCCCAGAGCACTGGGACCACAGACACGCACCACCCCAGCGGGCTCTAAGAGGCAAGGCAGTGCAGGTCATGTGTATCGATACTGCAGGACATTTTAGGTCCAATTAACAAATACAGTGAAAATAGCCGGTTGCTCCTAATGGCACTGGACAAAGTGAGAAAAGAAAAGAATAAATACAGGGGTTCAAATTCCCAAGTCAGACAACACATAAATCCCAGTTTTTCTACATATACCCCACAAGTCTTACAGACGCAGAACTGAGATGACTAACACGAGATTCCAATGCACACTGAGTTCCCAACCTCTGTCTGCTATTCCAACCAAGGCACTGCCTGGGGTAAGCTGACTACAGACCATCTCTCCCCTGCACCTCCGTTCTCTGTTTTGTCTGATTGTTTCCACCCTTTCTATTCTCCTCTCTCCCTCTCCCTCCCTCTCTCCCTCCCTCCCTCTCTCCCTCTCTCTCTCCCTCCCTCCCTCTCTCCCTCTCTCTCTCTCTCTCTGTCTCTCTTTCTTTCTCTCCCTCTCTTGCCTGTTGGTTGTTTTCCTACTAGGGATTTGGTGAGATTTTATGCCACTCACCACCGACCCACCTATCACTCTCAAGCCCAGTTCTAGGTTCAAGACCTGGGGCCCACCCACCTCACACAACGTGTTTGGTCCCAGGATGCAGTGGACCCCATGAACATGTGTATTCCACAGGGCCCAAGTACCCCTACTGAGCAGCAGGACATTCGAAACCCTGTCTAGAATGTGGTGCCACGGGTGTAGTGTCCTCCTCAGCCATAACTATTCCGACGTTTGTGCCTCTGGGTTCTGGGGGTGCATGAGGAGGATCCCTGCCAGGCAAGGTCAGCAGGCCCTGCCCAAGGCTGCCATCCCCATGTAGAAGGCACCAGCATCCACACTGGTCACACAGGGACCAAATGCAGTCTGGGGAGCCCTGGGGGGGCGGGGGGCACGGAACCCAGCGCTGCCCTCCAGGGACAAGAGCAGGTGGCCAGGAGTCTAGGTTTGGCTGGACAATCTGGGGCAAGATATTCAATTTCTGCATTTCTATTTCTCTCCCAGGAAATGAGCCTGTACAGTTGCCCACCGTCTAAGTTCTTCTCAAGAATAAACACTGTCCACGGAACTGTGGTCCTGGCTGTGTTTTCACTGCCTTATCTGCAAGGTGAGGCTCATGAGATACTGTCCCGGAGCTGGGGATATAGATCAGTGGCATAAGCAGGGTCCTAAGTTCGATCCCCAGTACCGCCAAAAAAAAAAAAAAAAAGATACTGTCCCGCTGCCCAGCACAGAAGGACAGGGGCAGCGTGTGTCCCAGGAGAGACAAGACACAGTCATACTGGGTCAACCAGCACAAGAAAAGAGTTCTCATTCATACCCTCACCTAACATCTCCCATCCTACACAAAGAACCAGCTGTTCCATAGGTGGGGAGGCACACGGGCTCACTGAGAGAAAGACGTCACCTCGTGTTACTGGTACTTGGGATTGAACCCAGGGCCTTCACACTGAGCTACACAACCCTAGCTCTTTCGTTTATTTTGAGACAGGGTGTCATTAATGGGTGTCATCATTTGGTTACCCAGGTGGGGCTGGAACTTGTGATCCTCCTGCCTCAGCCCTCCAGATGCTGGGATTATAGATGTGTGAGTTTGATTCTTTAACAGCCCACGTTGGTAGTGAAGTTTTGGAGTCTGCTCCAGCAGCCCGACCCCTCAGTCTCTCTGCTGCATAGAAAAACAATCTTTAGCAGAAAACCCATGCCCTAGGTCACAGGGCGCTGGACTTTGTCTTTGCCCCGTTTGTCTAACAAACTGAAGGTCAAGCCAGCCCTTCATTCTTTAATTACGAGGATAACTGGTAAGAGTTGTTATACAGGTGCTTGCCCACGTTATCCCATTTAATCCTCCTCACCCCATGACATGAGGCCCTATTGCTACCCTCCCCTCACAGGTGGGAAACCCAGACCTAGTGATGATAAGCAGGCAGCACAGTGTCATGTGCCTGGTGCACCATAAAGTGGGTTTGGTAAGAGGCAGGATGCTGATCACATGGAACAAACTCTTAGGATAACCTTCTATTGTTTCCCTCCTGGGTGCTCTGGAAATGCTTGCTTCCAGACGACCCAGGCCGCTGCAGGGTGTAAACCTCCAGTTTCCACCAGGTTTGCTGAGGACCACAAGCATTTCTAACCCTAAAGGAGCTTGAAGTATGACAGTCAGCATTACTGTGAAGATTCATGGCCTGAAGTTAGATACCAATGGTCAAGTCCCACAGCCACTCTGTCCCGGCTCTGAGCTTCAGTTTTCTGGGCTGCAAAGTTAAATAAAATATAAAATTGCTGCCTGGGCTCCCTCCCAAAGCGTTAGCACAATGTGAGCTTGGCTAGGGTTCCCTGGTCCACTTGTTGGCACCCGGAAAATACTGAAATTCCTTTCTCACAACTCAAGTGTGTCTAACTCGAAGGTTTTCATGGACCAGAGGGTAGCCGTGGGACTACCATGGCCACCCTGGAAACCCGTGTCGGCACAAGTGGACTTATACCCGGAGCACAGCAGATTCAAAGAAGTCCCCTGGAGCTCACCTCCGAGACACACACAGCCAAAGGTGACGAGGACAACACAGAGGAACACTGGCCCTGAGCAGGAGTGCGAGAGAGGAGGCAGATGCAGACTTTACACCCCAGCTCCGCACTTCTGTAGGAAACTTGAGACCTAGGAAGAGCGGGACTTGGGCCCTGCCCAGAGTCACTTCCACCACTTCACCTGCCCCTAACGCAGTCAGCTGGAAGGCCAGACCCTTCCTCATTGGACAGGCAGGCGCTTGAACATGAGGACAACCAGGCTAGCAAGGCCTCCATTCAAAACGACGTTAAAATGCTTGTCTGACAGGCTAGTTGTTATCATGAGTGACTGGTAACAAACAAAACAAGCTGCCTCTGCCTCCCCTTCCGGGACACTCCACCAGCCATTCCCAAGCTCCAAGGAAGCATCAGGAGGGCCGTGGCAGGTGTTCAGGGCAGGGCCTGAGGCCACCCATGCGTGCCCACCCCTTCTTGACAAAGAGCCACTAGTGCACTGGGTCATCATTCATGGGTCCTGGAAAACAGCTCTCAGCCTGTTCTGAGCAGATTACTTGAGTTTAGGCCATGCTTTCTCACTCGGAAAAGATGATGCCTCCCAGCAGCCAGGAGGGGGCAGGTTCCCAAGAGCAGAGCAGCAGTCACTTTATGCAAAGCGTTAGGGTCCCCAGGGAGCTCCAAGAACAGCAGCAGAACTCACTGGGGCCGTCCAGAAGCCACAGACTTGTGGGATGAGCGGACTCACTGGTCACTGAGCAATCTACTCTGGGCGCAGTACCGAGACACTTGCCAGGAAAGAAGATCCCACAGCCCTCTAGGCTCCGTGTGGCTCACACCCGACAGAGCCGTCCAGACGGAGCTCTGGAGACCAAAGTGCTCTGTTACTGAGATAAGGGCACAGAGGGAGACACAGAGACTAGGGAGAGAACGAGAGGGAGGGCAGGACGGAGAGAGGAGACTGAGTCAAGAAAAAGAAAAAACCAGAAACCCAGTGAGAAATGGAGACGGGGAGATGGAGTGAGTGAGAAGCAAAGGGGCAGAAGGACACAACAGAGAGAAAAGAAAAAAGCAGGGGGCCTTTTGATTACTTACTGTTTTGTTTTTGAGACAGGTTCTCGCTATGCAGTTCAGGCTGATCTTGAACTCATTAGACAGCTCACCCTGACCTTGAACTCACATCGATCCTCCTGCCTCAGCCTCCAGAGTGCTGGGACTGCATGCGAGGGTCATCATGCCCAGCTTAGGAAGGGTCCCTTTCAGAACACTTAGTTTAGATCAGGCCACGTCCCCCACATCAACCAACTCCGGCCCTCAGGTTTTCTGTTATGTGGCACTAACTCCCAAGCATTAAACACGCAGTGACAGCCACATTCGGGCAGCAGGTGACGGCGGGCTCTGCTGCATCCGTCAGGGGCGAGGTCCTCCAGGCAACGTCCCCTCAGGAAGCAGCAGGAGCTGTGCTTAATGAACGAGCCCCCAAGGACCAGCTCAACGGACCCCCAGTTGTTACAGAGCCCCAGCCGCACCGAAGGCATCCACCACTCACTCCCAAACCCGGATACAACGGGCTCTGGGATAAAAGCTATCCTGCACAGGGCTCTGACTCACCCTGGAGGACAGCACCTCCAACCAGGGAGGGGAGATCCGTTTTGCAAAATAACCCTTCCCACAGATCAGCCGACAGAAACTAATGGAACCTGCACCTATACTGAGCTTAATTACGCTGCACAGATCAAATCCAAGCTTTCTAAGGGAGACGCCAGCCTTGGCAGGGCTTCTGCTTTCAGTAGACATGAACAAGGGCACAGCTGTGGGAGGAGACTGGAGCTCCCTGCCCCGCTGGGCTGTAATCAGGTTAAGGGCGGAAGGTGATGAAAGTGACCCTCCGCCTCCCCTCCACACCTGCCCTGCGCGCAGCAGCGCTCACCCTTTTTCCGGGCCTGGGCGATGACTTCGGCCGCGCTCTTGCTCATCACCTTGGTGATGTACAGCGGGCAGTTGGTCTGGTTGGCGATGGTGATGGACCGGTTCACAGCTTCCGCCTCAACCTAAGGGAAAGAACCGAGCATGAGAACTCCGGCCACCAGAGTTCTTTACCCCCTACCCATGACTGCCGTGTGCTCAAGGGGCACTGGGGTCCCTTAATACTGGGCAGTTCCAATGAAGTGCTTCGTTCTGACCTTTCTCAAAGTGTGGGCATCAGCTTGGGACCATCACCAACGCAGATTCTTGGGCCTCACCCCAAACCCACAACTAGCAGCCGGTCATCTGGGGTCTAAGAAGGCCTAGCTGGTGTTTGAGAACCACCACCCGAAAACACTGGCTGGTCTCAATCTGGGACATCCATTCTGCTTCCTTGCTCCTGAGTCAGGGATATAACTTTGGGGCTGGGCTTCAGTTGGAGGCCAGCACCACCCACAAAGCAATGTGTGCTCATAGGCTGGGCAGGCAGTGCATTCTGTGCACACCAAGGGCCTGTGAGACGGGAACGTGGCCAGTTCGTAGCCTATAGTGACTCTGGTACTACTGTGATGACTGCTAAGTGGTCCATCAGGGAAGACACCTGGCTGCTGTTAGGCCTTGCAGGGGACTCGGCAATGTGATTTTATATTCAGATGAAACTGTACTACAGCAGAGCTCTGAAAGTCACTGTGGATTTCCGGCTATCTCTCTTCACCCAATCCAGGCAAGAAGCTGTGGTGTGAATTCTTGGAGGGATACGGAGAAGTGGCCAATAGAGCCAGCTATACAGCAGTGCTCAAAAGGGATTTCTGCACAGACACTGTACATGCCTTCTCTTTATTAACGGTACTTCAAACTAGGAGCTCTGCAGAGCTGGGACTTCACATGAACAGCAGAGCTCCCGCCCACGCAGACTTTCCATTCTGTCTCCAAGAGGGCTCAGTGGGGCTCAGGCTCAGGCTCTGCCCTGGCCTTGGCCAGTCAGCTACTGAGCAGATCTAAGACAGCTTCACTCCCATGGGGTTGCTCAGACAGCAACCCAGGGAAGAGAGATGTCAGGAAATGCACAGGCAAAGCAAATGGCTCTTGAAAACACCCACTTAACATCCAAATGTTTTTCATTCCTGGGATAGCTGAGGCCCTCCCTCTTCCTCTCCCAGCCAGGAGTCCCAGAGTCCCCAGAGCAAGTGTGACAGCAAAGGAGGCACCATTCTGAGTTGAGTAAGAACAAGACGTAGGCCCAGACCTGTGCGGCATACACTGGTGAGTGTAATGTTCTAATTAAGGGGGACTACAACCCCCCAACACCTCACCAGGGACTGCTCCACTCCTGTGGGATGGGTCTTGGGAGGAGAGCTGGGTTCCAGGGGTCTGGATTTGCCCACTCCCTGGGAATGGAGTTCAAACCCCATCCCTGCCCCAGCCAGCAAGAGGATGAACTAACACATTAGCTCTTGGAAGAGGAAGTCACTTAAACCCCAGTTCTCCACATTCCACCCGGGACATTCCACCTCTGTGTTGAGGCAGACATCTCTGATATACAGCACACAGTTTTCCATGCCCTTCAACTCTGATTTAAATAGTCTTTCTTTAAAATATTGCAAAAATAAGTGGGTCAGGGTGAGGCACACCTGAAATCCCAGCACTCAGCAGGCTGAGGCAGGAGGGTCAGCCATAAATTCCAGGCCAGCCTGGGGTACATAGCAAGTTCAAGGCCAACATCATGAAATACATCATGCTACCTTGTACTTTGACTCAAATAACCAAAAATAAAATAAAAATATTGTAAAAACAGTATGAGAGTTTAAAATCAAATCACGAATCTGGGAGATCATCTAGTCCATCTTCCCATTTTACAAATGAAGCAACAGGAAGCCCAGCAAGGGAAATGCCATACCCAGGCTTACACAGCGGTATCAGTGCCCTGCGGGTCCTCAACAGCTCCTGCCCTCAGCTCCTGGCCCATCGCAGTCACGCCCCTCTGTGAAGTCCCCCTGGGAAGTTCCCTGCTCTGTGAAGGGTTCTCCGTTACCACATCCAAGTCCCCGCACTCTTCCCAGACATAGGTCTTATGCTATTCTTTGCTCCCGGCCCACCCACTCTGTCTGCCTCTCTCCCCAGCTCCTTGTGAGTCCCTCTGGGCAGCAACATTGCTCTCCTCACACTGTCCCCACAGCATGCTGCCCTATAGCCACTCATGCATTTCCGGTGGGTGACTTCCGGAATCCTGCACTCCTGGCCCACCTTCTTGGCTAAAGCCCAAGGGAAGCCCTACCAGGTGGTCTCACACAGTAGGTTGGGAAGAAAGCAAGCATGCAGTGGCAGGAGAATGTTCTGGAAAGTTTGGGTAACAGTTGGCCATCGCTATGCTGGTTATGGAAAGTTCTGGCGGGCATCTGGAAGTTCAACTGTGCATGTTATTAGCTGCTGTTCCTACACAAGGCCGGCTCCTCCCTCTCCAGGATATGAGGGTTCACACCCACTCAAAGCAGTTCCATATTTTATTCTCTTTATCGCCCACTCAGAGCTTAACACACAACAGAACCCTCTTGGCAAACTGGAATATTTTTACCAGGAGCCAGGAAGATGCAGCTGGAGCCTGGGGGCTGAAGTGGAATCTCCCTCCTCTGTCCTTCAAGCCCGTGTGACCTCCTCACTTCAGCGGGCTGCCCGGGGGTGAAAGGACTTATGCAAGGCCTGAATCAGTGCCCGGCATGACGCGTGACTAGGTGCTGACCCCTGAGCAGTGACAATCGTGTTCCCCACGTGACGGTACCCTCACAGGGAGCCACTGGGACCCTGCAATTCTCTCTGCGACAACTGCTACAAGGGAAGCCTCCTGAGCTGACCTAAGTACAAATGGTTTTAATTTTTCTGGTCAAAGGAGCAAGCGGAACAATGCCTTCTGGATAGTTCTCTCCTTTCCAGGAAGCCCAGGCCAGCTTGCTTCCTGTTTGTGTGTTCTGCTCTGTAGATAGCTCTAAAGCTCTGAGACTTCACCCCCCCTTCATCTCCTGCCACCTCCTTCCTAACAGTGAGCCTCCATCCACCAGTCCCTGAGGATCTGCTCTCCGCATCTTCCTCTCTTCTGTGGGCTCCTTCCAGGAAAGGAAGAGGACTGGCCCCTACGTGGGACTCCCTCCTCCATCTCTTTGCCCCAAGCAGCCAGACTTCTCCTCAGTCGGGGCTTCTACCTGGATCCCCCGCCCCTCGCCAGAAGCGACTTCTGTGAAGAATTTTACACTGACAGATTCTAGCTGAGACACACTGCCCTGCACCCTCTGACTTACACTCCTCACCATCCAGAGCACTGTCAGGGGCTAAGCGGGGCCCTGTGCTGAATTCTTCTGCAATGTTAAAAGATTCCATCCACAAGGCCTTGGTGATTTCATTATGCCCTGCATGGGCTTATGGTGTGAGAATGCATACTTCCCCTGGTGTGTTTGAGGGATGTAGAAGTTTTGTGACTCCCAATCGCATGTTTTAGAGGGTGGCCTTAAGTCAGGAGCAACTAAAACTTGGACTACAGGATGCTACTCTGCAAGCTTTGTGTCTACTCAAGAAAGGGTATGGACAGCCAGAGATAGAGAGCGCAGTTGTCCGGCTAAATGAGCCACAGTGTCCTGCCCCAGGCTCAGTCCAACATTTTGCTTTGCCTGTGTAGACACACACACACACACACACATACACACACACACACAACCAGAGAAACCAGATCTGTGTCAAAGAAGCCCCATCTCCAGAGGCACAATGTGGGCTCTATGTCCTTCGCACAGCAAGGCATGCATCTCGTTTGCAGATGTTCACCTCCTCGGGCCGGCTCAGCACGTGTCCTTCAGGGCCTGTGATGCCCAGATCCAAGATCCTCTGCTGCTCCTGAAATGTACAAAGACAGCCAGATGGTCAGGGAGCCACACTTCAGGAGGCTGTGAGGGCTGGAGGCCTGGGCACAGAGCAACCTGAGCAAGATATGAAACTGGCACTGCGGGCCACTTGGGGGGTGCCCAGGGCTCACTGCCCCACCCCCAGCTCTCTGAGCAGGACAGACCAATGACACCCTCCCCAAACCACTTATCTGTCCCTGGGACACCAAAACCCAGTGCACTCCTGGCCCTGGGTCACAGCATGCAAGCCTGGCTATAACGAGGCAGCTGTGTTGCAGTTGAAGGATTGGGAACCGGCCTTATGTACCACGAGAGCCCAGTGTTCAGCCACACCCAGCACAGGACTTGAGGATCTCCAGTGCACTCAGCTGCCAATGTCACCTGGCTTCCATAAGGCTACATTCCCAGCCCTCCCCTACGGGGTGCAGAAAGGACAAAGAGGAAAGCCCTGTACCTCTGCGATGATGTCGCCGTTTTCTGCGTGGACTTGGGCTATAGCTCCAATATCCCGGATGACACTCAGGACTTCGTATATCTGAGACAGAGGAAGGCGGGATCCGAGTTGGGATCCTGTCTGTGTTCCCTGCCACTTCTGGCAGAGGAATCCACCTCTGCCCCTCACGGAGGGAGCACAGCAAAGGGCGTGGAGGAAGGCGGAGAGGCTTGGGGACCACAAGAGGTTCACCGAGGAGGCTGAGTGCCCTGCTGGGCCACACTGTCCCATAGCTAAAGGGCCCAAGGGTCAGATCCAGCACCTACCAGGGCACAGGCCCTCGGCACACCCTCTCCCCAGAGGCTGATTACAACTAACTGAACCCACTGAATCTACCAGCTCTGTCCCGCTGAGGGACATACATCTGGGGATGACCGCTCCTCCGGACAGCTGTGGCGGCCAGCTGACAATTAGCAGTGACTGTTCAAAGAAGTGACTTTCTCACCTGGGAATCAGTGAGCTGGAAGCGATCTTTAAAAGCCATGTACACGAGGAAGGAATTTACCCCTACGGGACAGACAAAAGAGAGATGTGACTTTTAACAGCTACATGCAAACCAAATACTCCGGAAGGGAGTGAGACAGTGGTAACGCCATGCCTGTGCGTACGTGTGTGCGTACGTGTGTGCGTACGTGTGTGCTTACGTGTGTGCGTGCAGAAATGGAGAAGCGAGAGAGATAGAAACAAAGAATGAGAAAGGAAACGGGACAAAAAAATATATAGCCAGGAATTCTGAAAATAGAGTTCATGAGAATTATTTTTCGTACTCGTACAATTTTTCTTGAGGGTTAAAATGACATTGAAATAAAAAGCCACAATATTTATCCTCCCAGGTTCACAGCAGCATTACTCACAATAACTAAGAGGCGGGAGCAACTCAAGCACCCAGTGATGGACAGAGACAAACCAGTGAGGTCTCTGTGCACGGTGGAATGCTCTTCAGCCTCTGAAGGAAATCGGATGAAACGTGGAGACGTTCTGCCGTGTGTAACATGCCACTCACAAAAGATACATACTGGAGGAATCCACCTACCTGAGGCACTTAGAGCAAGTAAATTCATAGACACAGGGGCAGGGGATTGCCTCAGGGATGGGATTAAGAGATTGGGAAATCACTGTTGGAAGGGTATTGAAAGTTTAGATAGATCCAGAGTCCTGGACCTGGCCCGGGAGGGAGGTGATGGTTGTATTTAGTGCCACTGAATTGCATTCTTTGTACTGGCTCAAAGTGGGAAGTGTTACAAGATGTGTATTTCACCACGGTGACTTTCAAATATAAAAAATGCTGCTCCCAAAGCAAGTCTGTTGTGACTTCTTAAAACATGAACGAGAAGCGTCTACGAGGATCAGTAATAAGCATCATTTTCTTGGCAAGCACATTGTGATTTTTCAGAATTTTTTTTTTAAGTAAGACCCATTACTTCAACAAGCAGATGTGTCACGGTGCTCACCCTGGCATCTTACAGGTCTTGCCTCCCAAGGCACCAGACCAAACATCCATGCCCAGCATCCATCACAATTCCAAACAATCATCCTGACAACCTCGCAGGCTTGGAGCTTGATTCAAGCCACCTGGGGTGCTGGATGCAGCCTGAGCTAAATGCCTCCGGACATCCTGGCCCTGCTCTCCTTGCCAGGCAACAGTTGCCGTGGTAACCCTCCAGCCTATTCTGGAGCAGATTCACTCTTAAGCATTGAAAGTCCAATCCAATGGAGTCTGGGTATATGCCAAAGGGAGGTCAAAATGTTGCCTGTTTTCTTGTTTGTAAAGCTTTGTGCTGGAAAGAATCTTAGGAGACATCTTAAAGTTCAACATCCTAATTGAAGAGATTTTTCCTCAAACTTGAGACCCACAAAAATTAAGTGATTGGCCCAAGGTCACACAGCTAGTCTGTGGAAGGGTAAAGAAATAAACCTGAGATCGAGGTCTCTCATGCTGGAGCTTTCTGCACAGTATCGATGGATACTTACTATATCTGTATCCACCCCCCAGTTTTCTGAAGGGGTGATTTTGTTTGTCTTTTGTTTTGTTTTTAGGTTTTTGTTTTCTTAAAACAGTGCCTCACTTTGTATTCCAAGCCAGCCTTTAACACTATACAGCCCAAGCTGACCTTGAATTCATAGCGATCCTCCTGCCTCAGCCTCCTGAGTGTGGAGGTTACAGGCACGCACCACCACACCTGGGTGTTACTCACAGCATAGGTGCTTCTGTCCTGGCATTCCAGAGCCCTGAATCAATAGATACTTCCTTGAAGGCCAAGATTCAGTGAGGTCACATGCGAATGACCGCAGGGAGCTAACCCACAGCCGCGCTCTAGGAGACCGCAGAGACCATACGCTCTGCTCCACCACCCAAGGTGCATGCTGACAAGACTCCTAGGGGGCCCCTTGCGGTAGTAACGGCTGCGCCTGCCTCCCTGGAAATTCTGCAACAGCAAAGACCTCTGAGGTCATCTCTAAAGTGTCTTCCACCCTGGACACCAGGCTTTCAGGAAGAGGCTGCCCCAGCCCTCATGGCGCAGGTGACTCCCTGGGACACTTGTCTTCTTGGGAGTCTCAATCTCTCTGTGCTCCCCCTCGGCTCCCCAATGGGCTGTGAGCAAGCCAGCGCAGAAGCCAGGCCTGCCCTTGATGAAGGAGACGTGACCACGTTGGGTCAGAAGGGGCTGCAGCCCGGAGCCCTCGGTCCTTGCCCCGGCTCCCAGAGTTCTGCTTCCCAGAGCAATGCCCATGTATGGACTGAAATGGAAACGAGGAACCCAGGCCCATGCAACTTACCGTGGTCCTTCACCAGCGCCTCCATCTCCTCCTGGATGCCCTTGTGCCACTCGGTGATGTCCACGTGCAGAGAGTAGTCACAGCAGGACTTGCCATCGGCCCACTCCCTCCACTGGTCAAAGGCAGCCAGCAGGCTTGTCCCAGGCTCTGGGACCACATGGTCAACTAGGAAGACGCAGACATTTGTCATCAGTGACAAGAAACCCACAGGTCGAGGCTGATAGGTGTCCCCCTGCCCCTCAAGCCTCGAGCAAGGCTTCTTGAGTTCCCCTAGGTGATCAGGAGACAGGGATCTCTCCAGCCAGCATCCTAAGAATGCACTTAAGCCGCCGACTAGCCGGAGGCGAAAAGCAGAAACTTGGCCCTGGTTGACGCGCTGGTGAAACCACGCATGCACAGCCAATCTGATTTCCCGCTTGCAGTCCCCAGGGCGCATTTCACGGACAGTGAGCCCCATGGACAATGGCAGTGTCACTGCACTGAGCAGCCAAGACCCTGCTGGGTGCTGATAGTGCAGAGAGTCTCCCCAGACAGCCAGGCCCCAGAGAGACTGGACCGCGGCCAGGCATGCCGAGGCTCTCCAAAGCCCGGCGGCATCCCCACCCTCTCCAACCGCTCCTGCGGCTGAAGCATAATACCACTCTGTAATTGAAGGGGAATCTTTCATCTTTGAGTTCAAAGCGCTCTGAGACTGTGGCTGCCTCTGTGTCATTATCGAGGTAGGCTGATACGGACGACAAAGGACCGTGGCCTCCAGCAGCCCCAGTTCCATTGTTCACCTGCAAGACGCCCCACAAACTACTCAAGTCTCCACTGCCCCAGATTAAACAGGGACAAGAATTCCTGGCACGTAGGAATTGTTATGAGGATTCAGTGAGACAGCATATCCATCAACATTATATTGCTCCATGATTTAAACCCTCCCAGGGCATCCCTTTCACTCCATGTGAAGATTAAAGACCCCAAGCAAGTCTACAAGACCCCACCAGCTTGGTCGCGGTCTTCCTCCACAATGGGGCCCGGCATCTCCAACATACACTTTGCTATCAGCTACTGCAGTATCAGCCTGCTTCCTCCGGCCACAGGGTCTTTGCATGTGCTATTACTATCTCTCCTAGGTTTTGAAGAGCCCTCCCTCACCATGATGACGGGCAGTTTACTAGAGCTATTATTACCCATCTTCTTCACAGAAAGCGCTAACATACAAACTAACTTCATTTGCCAAGGTTAAATCAAACATGTGCAATAGTAAAGACAAAACGCAGGACTCCAGATGCCTAAAACAATGAGCCCATTCTTCCTAAGTAAAACAGATTTTCTACATCCAGGTAAGCAGTTCTGAGTTAAGAAAATGCTGGGGTAAGCAATGCTAGTGAGTTCAGTTTTCTGAAATGGATCAAATTTTGCAGACATTGCTCAACTGTGATCAGCTGAACTTGGCTTTGAATACATCAGAAATACGGCTATCTGATACACCACTTACTCTGACTGGGGATTACAAACTGTATATGCACACTGCATATCATACCGTGCTCTGTAAGAATGTACAAGTATTAGGTGTCAGTCAAACATGTTTTTGAAAATTTTTAAATATGGCCATCTAAGCGAAATTTTAACTAAGTATTAATATAAAACATAAGCATTTGTCTTATGTAATTAAATGTAGCCATCTATGGACTCTGTTATGTGACATCATCTAATGAAAGTTAAAAATAATGGATACTTTTAATGCAAGCCTCTCCTACTGGTAAAATGCTGATGTACAAAGTGAAGAAAAAAAGTCCAATTTTTCTTTTGAAACTGTACCTCCAGGCTCCCCCCGAAACCACAAAACACCACTTGGTAACCAGCACTTCGGGTGGTCCCTGGCCGCACCCCGCTTCCTCTCTCCCTCTCTGGCAAACCACCCTCCCAGGCAGCCAGCAGATCTTCTGGACCCCTTGAGCAGGTGCTGCAGGGCTGAATTCAAACTCATCCCCTGGTCTAGCAGATCTCCTCTCCCTAATGCCCTCACTCTCTGTTCCCTACCTGGTCAACCACAGCCACCCTGCAGGTTCTGTACTTCCGTGGCTACCAGGTCACTGCCCACAGAAGCCTCTGCACAGCCGTGCCCCTCTGCAAAGCCACCCCCTTGCCCCTCACCAGGCAGTGCCGCCCTCCTCACCCAGGCAAACACTCTGCACCCCAAGGTTACATCACTATTTGCAATCATCTCCATATAAGCATCAGTCTGGCTCCCCCAACCAGGATGTAACCTCCTCAGAGCAGCAACTGGATGTCCAGATATGGGAAGAGCTCAGTAAATGTCCTAACTGCATGAAAGCATGTTCCCTCTGCACTTGCACATCCCACTGGGCAAGATCAGGTGGAGAACCAAGAAGGATCCAGTCACCCTCCCTACCTGAGAAGCCCTGGTTCCAAGACCCTGTCGCCACCACTGCCTGCCCCAGGTCCCCAAACTCCATGCATGCTCAAATCCCTCATGTAAAATTAACCTCATATTTGCATAGGACCCATGCACATTCTCCTGGGTTTTGTTTTGTTGGGTTTTTTGGGGGGGAGGTGTTTGTTGGCGCTGAGTACTGAGCCAGGGCCCCTAAACACACACTCCACCACTGAGCTGCACCTGAGCCCCTCACGGATCCTTTACACCATCTCTAGATTACGTGTGACACCTGATACAACGCCTGCGCCTCACTCCTGCACACGGATTCGGCCTTAGTGCTTGCTGCAAAGCATATTTCAGCTTTGTTTTTTGTAACTTCTCAGGACTTTTTTTGGCAAACATTTTCAATCTGGGGTTGCTGCAACCCAGAGCTGGTGGCTGTGCAGACGCAGCACCCACAGGTACGGAGAGCCACCTTGGCACTGCTGACCTGCCCCACCCAAGCCCACAGCCCCATGGGCCCACTCAGGCTCTCCTGCCTCTGTCCCCTGCGCTGGCTGACAGGACACTCCTTCTCTACATTGAAGAAAACCCCCTTCTTAAAAAAAAAGCAATTTTTCTGAAATATGTCATTTTGCTTTAAGTAGAAAATTACAAAACTACCGAAAATCTTAGGGAAAATTGGTATCATATCCAATCCAATCAATAGCACCCTCCCCCCGACCCATCCACGCAGAGCTGCCACATTTTCTCTAGCTCTTTTCCTACAAAGCATAGTCTGCTTCCATCCTTATAGCCTCACTCCTCCCAAAGCTGCTTTCAAGTGAAATGAGAAGGTATTTAATACATAAAATTTGATAAACCAAAAACGAGACTAAAAGATGAAAACAAAGAAGCAAAACAACAGTGGGACCGAGTGAACGAGGTCGGTTAGGTGTGTTTATGTGTGTCTGTGTAGCCATGTCTGTATGTAGTGAATGCATGTATGTTGTATGTGCGTATGTATGTGTCCAGAGATGAAGAGCATTCATGCTCGTACACTGGCAAGGTTTACAGCTAGACTCACCAGCCAATGCAAAGAAAGAGGTCTGATGTGTTCTGCAGATCTACTGCAGATTAGAAAAACATCATACAAACAAGGCATAGTGGCACATGCCTGTAATCCCAGCACTCAGGAGGCTGAGGCAGGAGAATCACTGTGAGTTCAAGGCCAGCCTGAATGACACAGTGAGACCCTGTCTCAAAAATAAAACCTCAAAGAAAGACAAGAACCACTGAGGCTAAGACCCTATGCTCATATCTACTGAATAATCTTTCTCCCCTTGTTGATATAGTGACTCTCTAAAAATGATATTTTTATTAGATATTTTAAATTTATACATAGAGTACATTGCAGAGAGAGAAGTCCAGGTTTTCTCTCAGGAGTGGTTTTTTTTAATTTTTTATTCCATTTATCCCTGCCAGTAGTAAATATGGCAGCTTCTTGATATATTTTAATATTTGCTCATAAAAGTTCCCCTTTGTACCTCTTATTCTTCACTATCACTTTGGACAAGTGGAGTGAGAAACGGAACCCAGGGCTTATGCACGTTACGCAAGGGCTCTACCACTGAGCCACACCCCAGCCCTCCAGTCTTATGAGAAAAAGCTCATTTTCTCCTAAGATTTGCTTCCCCTCCCCCCCAACTAAGGGACAGGAGAAGACTGCGAGCAGGATGACCCCCTCCACGAAGCCCAAGCAGGCACCTGCTGCACCCCGCCTCCACCAGCCCTCCCCAGAGCGGGAGGGACCGCAACTAAGGGACAGGAGAAGACTGCGAGCAGGATGACCCCCTCCACGAAGCCCAAGCAGGCACCTGCTGCACCCTGCCCCCACCAGCCCTCCCCAGAGTGGGAGGGACCACTGCCAAGGACACTGGAGGACCGGTGAGAGGCGCTGCGGTCCCCAGGCCCCAGGGCGCAGGAGAACAGCCTGGGCTCCTTATTCAAATGCAGGCTCCAGACTGTGGGTCCAGGATGAGACCCGGCAACTTTTACTTCTAAATGCAACCCGAGATCTGCTGCAGACCAGTGTGAACACAGCTGCTGGATGCTCAGCCTTCCCAGATGCCTCTGCACCCAGCCGCATTCACAAACACAACAGCGTCACCACGCACAACACACACGTCAGGGCTCTCTGCTGCAAGGCCGTGGCTTCCTCCCCCTCACAAACCCACTAAAAACCTGCGTCAGGGAACCCTGAAAACACAGCACGCAGATGAGGCCAAGCATGGCACGGAGAGCCACGCTTCCCTCGGCGGCCCATGACACTTGGGAACATGTCCCCGAGAAGCTGCGCATGTTTTCCCACAGCCCTCTTCCATCAGTGCACTCCTGGGAACAGCGGCTCCACGGGAACAGGGCAGAAGGTCACGCCGACTTCCGAGACTTCCGGAAGGAGCAGGGTGGGCCTGGAAGGCACAGACCAGCCCACCTGCCTCTCCAGGGCCCTTCCAGAGCCACCTGGCCCTGCACAAGGGAGAGTTTGGCCACCAGCATGTAGGAAAGTGCAGGTACAGCACCTGCATGTGGCCCAGCTGCCACTTGCCCTGGCTTTCGCTCCCTGCCTCCCTCCCTCCCTCCCTCTGTTGGGAAGCACAGCTGGAAACTCCATGGTGGAAGCCCGCTAACCTGTCCCTGAGAGGCCAAGAACACACCTTGGGACAATGGCCTGAATTGCTGTCATCAAAACAACACAAGAGCACCCCTGCATACCACTGATGCACAATCCAAAACTCCAAAATCCAAAAGTGCTTGGAACCTGAAACCTGATTCCACAAGTGGAAGATTCCACACCTGACCTCCTGTGACAGGTCCCAGCCAAAACGCAAGGAGGAGTCGAGCATTCCTATAATCACACCTCTCTGGTGGGCTGAGGCAGGAGGAACTCAAGTTCCAGCCCCACTGGACAATTTAGCAAGACCCTGTCTAAAAACAAAAGGATAAATAAAGGGATGGGGATGGCGCTCCTTAAAAAGGGCCTAGGTTTGATTCCCAGCAGCACCACCACCACCAAAATAAAACTGGTGCATTAAAATATTGTATAAAATTAGTCTATGTATATGAGGGGCACCTGAAACACAAATTAATTTCATGTTTGGACTTAGGCTCCATCCCCACAATAGCTCATTAAGTATACGAAGATGCTCTAAAAGCAGAAACACTCAAGATATTTGAAGCTCCTCTGGCCCCGTGCCTTTCAGGTAAGAGACTTCAACATACATCCCTATTAAAACTGTCAGAGGCACTTCCATTTTCCACAGTTTGACTGAGACACAATTCACATACTGTAAAACTCACCCGTCTAAGGGCAGGATGCAGGGGTTTCTAGTATATTCACAGAGCGGTACAACCATCACAGCCCCGTTTTAGAACATCACTCGGGAAAATGGGCAGCCCCCGAGCAACAACAACTGCTCTACACTGCATCACTGCAGATTTGCTCAGACTTTGCGTCTCGCATCCACAGGGTCGTGTTACGTGCTCGTGCCTGGCTGCTCGTACTCAGGCGTGGCCCTCTGCGGCACCAAATGCCCACTTCATCACTCACTGGCATCTATGTTCATGCTCACTGGACACTGATAAAGCGTTAAGACACACAGCCTGGGGCCAAGGACAGAGCTCAGTGGCACAAGCGCCTGCCTGGCAAGCGCAAGGTCCAGAGTTCGATTCCCCATACCAAGAGCAAATCAAGACACAGGTTGCTCCCTGAGAATTCGGTAAAGGAGCCCTTTAGAATCTGCTGTATTTAAAAGATCCTAATTCTTTAAAACTTCTTTGTTGTGTGTTTTTGAGACCATCTCAGACTCACAGGCAGCTTTAAGAAATGATGCTAGGCCCTCATGCCCTTCCCTAAGCCTCCCCCTCTCCATTCTGCTTCCTCTTGGCTTCCAGTGTTTAAGCTGCAGGTTCTGGGGGGCGTCTCCCCAGCGAGCCAACCTCACTCCCATCTGCCTTTCTCTCTCAAGCTTCCTTCCTCTCCGGGGTTTCCTTCCTTCTACCCTCTTCTGTCGTCCTTCAGTCTCCCTCAGAGCCAGCCTGGATCCAAGGAACTGGCCCTCTGTCCTCCCAGGCAAATGTGCGGGTAGCTGGGGGGGGTGACCACCCCTATCAGGGTGGGGATCTGGCTCACTATGAAGCTGGGAGTGAGCGCCTGGGGCTGCCCACACTGTGGGTTTTATCTGGAGGTCCCCCCAAAGGCGGAACTTTTACTTTTACAAAGTGACTGAATTCTGGGGCGCTGCAGCCAAGTTGCTATTAGGTGACACCTGGTCAGAAGAGGGGGTCATAGGAGGCTGTGTCCCCCTTCAGGCTCCCCCTTGACCTCCAGTTGCCATTAGGTGAGCAGCTCTCCTCCCCCAACCATGCTTCCCGCCTAGGGGCCACCTGACTGTGGACTGAGACCTCCACAAACTGGGAGGCAAAATAAACCTCCCCTCCTTCAAGCTGGGCATGTCAGGTGCTGTGCCTCAGGGACGAGGCAGGTGCTAAGCGGCCCTCTGTCCACCGGACCTCCTGTGGGCTGTCTGCTACACCAAGGCAGCTCGTTCCTTCCAGGCTGCTGCGAGTGATCTGCGAGCTGGGAGTGGGCCACACAGGGCCTCGACTGCAAGCCGGGGGCTTTCTGACTCTCGGGACCACCCTGGAGAGCCGCCTCTGGCTTGCATCCCATCGCCATTTCCACAACTGACCCTGGCCCACTGCAGGGAACAGACGCACCTCCCCTCTCCAAAATCTTCAACAGTGAGGACAATGGGACCATGTTTCGCTTCCATGCCGCTGTTGCATGGATTTCGGAGCGGCCCTGTTGCCCTCACCCAGGCACAGGGTCTGGCACTTCAAGGAGTATGGACACACACTGTCCCTCCTGGGTGCTCAGACAATCCTGGCAGGGTAGGTTTATGTCCCTGGCACCACAGCTTGGGTCCGGGGTCACCAGGGCTTGCCTGCCACAATGCACATACAACTAAGGAGCACACACACACACACACACACACACACACACACACACTCACACTCTCTCTCTCTCTCTCTCTCTCTCTCTCTCTCTCTCTCTCTCCCTCTCTCTCTCTCTCAGGGGCCTTGTTTTCCAGTCTTCGCTACCGACCCTCTTTTTGCTGCACTACTAGGAAGAGCAGTGCCCCCGGCCTTCCACTCACAAACCCTCCCTTGTCGTCCAGGTTCACTTGAGTGGCAGCGAACAAGCTTGGCCTGTTGGGCACCGGGCTGTAGCCACTGTGAGTAGGTGGACATCAACCTAGGGCATGCGGTTAAGTTTGTCAATCAGCTGGCACCTCATAAAACCTTCCTCTTCGAGGCCTGGTGCCACCTGCACATGGGCACCTGGCAACTCAGATCACAGCGGGCTAATGACATGTGCATGCTGTGATGAAGGGTCAGGTACCCCCTGCAGATCTTCTAGGAGTGACAAGCCACACTCTGAGCAAAAGAAATTCTCTCTGACTCATCAGAAGCTGGTGCGGAAGAAGGAGGGAGCCCGGGAGACAGCACAGAGTCGGGGGCCCAGGAATGAGACAGTCAAGGGACACAGGCTGGACAGGGGGCAGGAGGGTCCTCAGTGACCCACTCACAGCTTGCCTAACCTCTGGGACGTGGCAGCAGCTCTGGCTCACATGGAAAAGCTGTACGTGGTCTGGGCACTGTCTGCATGGAGGGTTTCATCGAACCAAGCCGTGGGAATAAGTCTGGAGGAGCCGCGCTGCACCCACCCAAGTCCTAACACGGTTGAACTGTCTGTGCACAAGGATGCTACCATTCACCTGAGAGTCCAGCAAGCTGACAGGAGCAAGGCTGGAAAATGACCTGCAGAACCTCTGCGGCTGGAAGCAGAGCAATTTCAAAGCTTCCTGAATGCACCCTTCATTCTACTAATGAAGAATCTGAGGCCCAGAAAGGTTCAAAGTTGCATGATCAGATACAGCAACACCAGAATTAAATCCAGGCTCGAATCGCAATTCCCCATTGTTTTCTTTCCTTTTTATTAGGAGAAGACATTACCAACAACCCCACGACCCTAATAATAACCATTAATCTTTGTCTGTATTACCTAGCAGATCTGTCACGCACATTTATTTTATGGAGGTGTAATTACAGGGCATGCTCACTTTTAATCATGTGGGGTTTCTTCCTTAATAGCATGCTGTCTTAGAGTCTTCGAAATTCAGTTTTTAATAAGAGCTATTCTTGTGGGGGAGATTCACTATCATTTTCCTAACCATCTCCCTATGGAAGAACCTGTAGGTTTTTTAGTTTGCCTTTGTAGACATAATAATCTCCTGTATACATTCACACAGATAACGTGTGTGAACGTCTCCTCTCAGGGGCCGTCCTGGAGATGGCCTCACAGGGTAGACCACGGGTCTTAAACCAAATGACTACACTGTGTTCCAAAGGGTCCCTCTTTTACTCTGTCCCCGGCAATCCATCAGGACACTCCCCGTACAACGCTGGTACCCATTTTGTTTGCCTGCTACTTAAAGAAGAAAAACAAATCCAAAATCCTTTCTCTCCACCAGGCTGTCTGTGTTTCAGATGAATGGCCACTTTCCAAGGGCAGATCAACCGGCTGTAAGTGACAGTTCAACAAGACCAGGATCCAGGGGCCTCCCCTACCACCTCAGTCCTAGCACTCAAGCTCCCGGCCCTTGTGCCGCTCTATCAACCTGATTCCTGAGCGATTCCCAGTAGAGCTACCTCGCTGAGGTCTCTGAGCTCTGGCAGCAGATCTGGGCTGCTGAGACCCCTGACCCACGTAGAGTAAGACGCTGTGCTCCGTCTCCGCTCATTGTTTATGTTCACAGACGGACACACACGCGATAGGAAATGCCATCCCCAGCAGGAGGACAAAACCTCAGCATGGGAAGAAGCAAGGAGAGCCCAGGGTAAAGACCCTGCCAAAGACACTCCAGCAGAAGCTTCCTGCTCCAGGGCCACGTAGAATTTGTGCAGGGGATGTTGGAATCCTTGGCTGAGTATGGGGCAAGACTTCCATTTCCTGTAAGCAGAGGGGCATTCCGAACAAAAGGCACACTGACAGCATCCCGTGTCCCACACGGGGGGACAAAGACAAGCTTGGCTCCCGGCCAGTGTTTCAATCCTGGAATTCCTCTGGACTCTTCTGAAGTCCAGGAAGGGACTCCCAGGCCCCCAGGCACAGGATCTCAAACCCCAGCACATGCAACAGGGCTCCGCAACCACACCCCCTGCAGAAACTAAAATACCCACTGGCTCATCACAGCAGTATTGGGAGCCAGGAAAGTCCACATTGTGTGAGAGCAGCCCCCAACACCTTAAATGCCCACCTTGAACTCACTGGAAACGGGCTGGACCATGAGCCACCGGGAAGCTCCTGCCTAACCCCAGGGTCAGGGCTGCGGTGCCAGGACTCACCTGACTTGCTTGAACCTGTCCCTGACACTGACTAGTTCCAAGAACAACAGTCCCTATGCCCTAGGACAGGATCTCAAAGGAAGAACTCTAGAGTCAGGCTGCCTGAGCTTGCACCCCAGCTCTGCTGTGTAGCCTTAGGACCATTTGCCCACACTGGGCCTCAGTTTTCTAGTCTGTAAAATGGATATCATCACACCTACTCTTGGGGCTGTTATGAAATCATATTATCAACGGTTCACAGCAGCAGGTCCTGTCTGTGCCTTCATCAGATAAAAAGCAACAGCGGGTGGCCTTACAGATAGAGAAATGTTTGACGCTACTCCCCTTGCAGGGCTCAGCAGCAGGGAAGGCCTGAGGGGTGGGCTCAACAGATCTCCCAGGAAGAGGGACAGGGCTAGGGAACGGGTAGCAGAGGGCACTACTAAGCAGAGACCCAGGCACCACTGGGAAGGCCAGGGCCTGCAAGCCCTTAGCAGTGGGACCTGAATGGTCTCTAGCAGAACCCCGACTGCAAGAACACAATGTATCTGTCCAGCTCACCTGGCAGGCAGAAACCACCCGTCAATCACAGGGCCCTCTGCCAACAGAGAGAGAACTTTCCCCACCTGGCACCTCCATCCTGGTTCCCAGGATGCCAGAGTTCTTCCCACCAAATGGAACATAGTAGGGACAAAGGCCTTCATTTCCCACCTGATGGAGAACCCATTGCAAACTAGGAGCAAACTGCCAATCTGAGCAGACAACTAACTACCCTCAAGAACAGAGGCCACCCCATTAGCATCAAAAGCAAAGAAACCTGATCTTATGGGCTTCTAGAGACCCTGGACACACCAGTTCCATCTCCTGTGGGTGTTCCAAATGTTGCAACAATCCCCACTTCAAAAACCCCTGTCAAAGCTGGACAGTGTGGCACATACTTATTACCCCAGCACTCAGGAAGCTGAGGCAGGAGGATCACTGAGAATTCGAGGTCAGCCTAGGCTCCATAGCGAGCTCAAGATTGGCCTGCACTACACATGGAGACTCTGTCTCCAAACAATCAAACAAACAAACAAACAAAAACCCCAAAACCCTAAGGATACAGCTGCCCTGGTTCTCCCCATCCCAGTCCCTGAACCAGTCCACAGATGTGCATGTGTGTGTGTGTACACATGTGTGCGGGACAGGGAGGGAGTGGGGCCTTCGGGCTTTAAAAAAACAGGAGACTTCCCAGTTCTCACCACAAAGTCTGCCAAAAATAAATTCCAGGCTATAGACAAATGACAGAAAGAGCACAGAGATGTAAGGCATGACAGGAAGCCTGGGGACAGGGACAGGGCAACCCGAAGATGCTCCGCAGCAGGAGAGGTCAACCCCTCCCCAGCCAGACTGTGCTCTGAGCAGGGCGCCCCTCAGAACAGGGGCGGCAGCTGGCTGCGTCCGGGCAGATGAGGTGGCGGGAGAAGCACGTGAGTAATGACATTTCCTCTGTTTGTCTCAGCTTTTGGTTGCCCTGAGCTACAGGCCCACAGATTTGGGTCCAAGTGGCCAGAAAAAGAGATTACAGGGCTGTGTAGAACATCAGAAGAAAAATAAAAAGTGACCACAAAGCTTCCGCGTGCGAAGGCTGGGTATGAGTGGACCCTCCTTCCTGTCCCTTGTTAAGAAGGAAATCCGGAAAAAATTTAAAAATAAAAATAAAAATAAACAGACGGGAATCTGGCAATAAACCCGAGGACACACAGTTTCCCGAGCCAGAGGCATTAACGGGGATGCATGCACCTACATGTGGCACTGCAGACCTGTGTCACAGCTTCCCCAAGCTCAGGGGCCAAGGACAATACAGGCACACAGTGAGTAACTCAGAGTTTACATTTCCACTGAGGGCTATGGGCAAGCAAACCCCGAGACCCGACCACAATCACCCTGTGAAAACACCAAGCAAAATAAATGATGTGGTGCTCACGCCTATATTTGAGGACATCATTTATGGACGGGTAATACATACTTACAGTGAGGGCAAGGGCACCTAGCGCAAATAATGGCTAATGTGTACACGCAGGAATTTAGTCACTGCATGAACAGCGACCTGGCCCTGTACAAAGGCTGCTGGGATAGCCTCGCTGCATAGAGTCAAGGATGGATCAGTTAGCCGGGCACACAGTTGTAAGGTCAGCTATGTGAGAGGCTGAGGCAGGAGGATTACAAGTTTGAGTCTTGTCTCAAAATAAAAAGTAAAACAGCTTGGGAATACAGCTCACTGGTAGAGTGTCCCTGGGTTCAATCTTTAGCACCACAATCAAAAAAGAAGGGAACGGGTCAGCCATCCACAGTGCAGCTAGACTCAGAGACAAAAGCAAGAGGAGTCCGGCCACGGTCTGCTTGCTCCAGGGTTGCACAATCCCTCCTGCACCCCCTCCACACGAGTCCAGAAGGGAAGGAAGGCCTGGTGATGTCATGTGTTGACTGGGCTCAACTGAGAGCCAACAGAATTTGATGGGTGTTTTCCTCCTAGGAACCTGGACTCGATTCAAGAACACAGCAAAACACAGAGCGTGACACCCGGGGTCTGAGCCGCGGCCACTGTGCCAGCGTGTGCTTCCCTCGCTGAGGACTCAATGGTCTTTTTTGTCCCTAGCTTATTAGCAAGCCTCTGAATAAAAGCCAGTGTATCTGGACACTGGGTCTGGAGCCTGATAAGGGACCTGCTGCTCCGGGAGGCTGTAATTGCTCTTCACAACCTGTGGACACCAGGGCCAGGTGACACAAACCCGCCCTTTGTAAACACAAAGCCTCGCTCCATCGCTCGCAATATGCTGCTCTCTCCCTCCTAGGGTGACAGGGCTGAGATGCAAAGCAGAGCTCAGCAGACCTATGCTTCCTAGGAAAGTCCTGGAAGTGCAAAAGCATCACAGTGCCAAAAAGCTGGAACACTGGAAAGGGCGGAGACAGATAAAACCTTCCATTGTTCATCCCGTCCTCCAAAGATTAACATGCGATCACTACGCCCATGAATCTCTATACAACTCTTTTCCTACCCACTTATAAATAAATATATTTTCTTACAAAATAATGGTAATAGTGGAATGGTATGGAAATAATATTTTCATAAAGCTCTTTTTTTTTTTTTTTGCAACAGGGACTCACTAAGTTGCCCAGGTTGAGCTTAAACTTGTGATCCTCCTGCCTCAGCCTCATAAATTGCTGGGATTACAGGTGTGCACAGCTGCGCCCAGCTCTGCTGATTAATTCTGAAAGCTTTTGTTACATACTCTCTTACAACTCCCCCGTGGCCACCCCAACGTGCACCCCTATAAGCAGGTGGTCCACGTCCCCACACCCCAGCCGCCCCACCCTGCCAGCCCGGCTTTTCATTTACCTCCTTTTCTTTTTGTGCCAGAAATGACAGTTATCAGTGATTCATCATTACCTGCCTCCAGCATAACTTATGACAGAAATTATATAGGTAACAGAAGCAAAGTCCCAAACAGACTGTTTCATTTTTTTCCAGCTTACTTGACCCCCTCTTTAATATTTAAAAGTTCAGGAGATAAAAACAGCTCCTGGCAACTTTCATTTACATTTCATTTATGACGCATTCAGTTCACAATAATTTTATGTTAACAGCAGGATCACCTTTTACCATGAAGACCTTGTTCTTACCTTCTGCTTTCCCTGCTAAAGAACACTGCATCTTTTTGGTACCGTGTTGAGCTTTCATATCTCAGTGTACCCGATGTCGTCGCCCCAACTTCCTACTCCTCCCTCCTCTTTCCACCGCTTTACTGTAAGGATGTCTCCCATTTCTGTGCACTTCACGTCTCCATGCCCACTGACTCCCGCCTTTGGCAAGATCTAAGCCGTGCGGTCCTGAGTCTGCATTTCTTCTCGCCTCTGCTCGCTTGCTCTTTGCCTCTCAGGCTTTAATCTACCTGGGATGCATTCCACTCTATGAAGTCAGCTTCCCTTTCTTTGTTTTTCAAAGAGTAAACAAACCCAGCAAAAGTCTGTGATTATTTTATCATTTCGCCGCAGGTATGAATGGCTACTGTTTTCATCCCCTAAATTCATACAGTTTCCACCTGTGGATTTTCTACTTTATCACTGGCTGCACATGTCTCTTCAGGGACAACCATCTCACTGCTCTTATAGTTCTACAGTTCGTGGGCTGGGGATATAGCTCAGTGGAATAAGCGCTTGCCTAGCAAGCGCAGGGTCCTGAGTTCAATCCCCAGTACCGCAAAAAAAAAAAAAAAAAAAAAAAAAACAACAACAGTTCGTTTTCGTATCTATGCAGTTGTATCTCCTACCCCTCTTCACTGAGACCTTTTAAGATACGTCCTTGGCTCCTTTGTTTAATCTTCCACCTGAACATCAGAATCATCCAGTTAAATATGTGAAAACCAAAAAGAACACCGCCTTCTGAGGTTTTGAATCCATAGATTAACCTCCAAAGAACTTATTTCTTTACAACATGAAGTCTTTCCACCCATCCCTTTTTTTCTTTTTTTTGTTTTTTGGGACAGGGTCTCACTATGCAGTTCAGGCTGGCCTTGAGCTCATTTTGTAGCCCAGGCTGGCCTCGAATTTGCAATAATCCTCCTGCCTCAGCCTCCCGAGTGCTGGGACTGCAGGCATGCGCCTCCACGCCCAGCCACAACATCCCTTTTGCTTCAAGTCTTCTCCTGGATCTCACCTGTAAGAACATATTCTTGTAATCCTTACAAATTTTACATTTCATGTTGCTACTGTAAATGAGATCTTTGAATTATATTTTCCCACTGGTTATCTGTGACACATAGGAAAGCTACCCATTGTAGTATACCTATTGTTTAAACTGGCCACCTTAATAAACTCAGAAGAAATATTTTCTTCAGTCAATTCCTTTGACTATTTAAGGTAAAATAGCAATAACTCTGCTTTTCCTTTCCAATATTTCTACTTCTTTTCCTTGTCTTGTGACACTAAGACTTGCAGAACAGTGGCCAACAGCAGCCCTAACAATGTCTGTGTGGCCCCTTTCTCTTAAGTGTTTGCTGAACCAGCGCAGGGCTCGTACCCGAGGCCTAGGCCATGGGAACTTGGTGCAAAACAGACTTAAAACAAATAGAAGACAGTGGTTTCTACATTTTCCAACAGTGGAACATCATGCCTTTGAGAAACACGTAAGATATTCAGTACCAAAGCAGACTAAATTACACAAATAATTTCTGAATTAGTCCATTTTGGTTACTATAACAAAACGCCTGTAGCTGGGGAACTTCGTAGAGAAAAGGGGTCTATTCAGCTCACAGCTTTGGAG
The DNA here is from genome assembly GCA_004027595.1 of Dinomys branickii. Lineage (NCBI taxonomy): Eukaryota > Metazoa > Chordata > Mammalia > Rodentia > Dinomyidae > Dinomys > Dinomys branickii. Next base: position 34,532 of record PVLD010009034.1, read on the forward strand.
CGTGGAAGTCTAAGAGTAGGCAGCCCCAGGGGTTCAGCTTCTTGAAAGCGAGAGCAGATGGTACAGCAGATGGTACCGTCGCAGGAGGCCAGGGGAGAGAGAGATCACACAGTGAGATAGGAAGCCAGGGAACCACTCAGGAGTCAGGGGCTGCTCTCTCAAGAACTAACCCAGGGGCCAGTGCTGAGTTCCTAGCTCTGCTGTGTCAGGTCAGGGAGGGAGGTCCTCTCATACATCCCTTCACCTCCTCTTCTCTGCTGACCCTCTTTCAGGAAGCCCTCCAGGACCATCCAGGTGAAAACTTGGCCACTAGATCTCATAAGTATTCATGGGCTTTCGTTGCCTCCGGGTGACCCTCCAGGACCCAGTGACACCTCGCTATCCAACCCTGGCCCAGTAATTCCTCATCCAGTCTCTACCCAACTGCCAAAAACAACCTTCACTCCCTCAAAACAGGAGTCACCAACACCCTGCCAGGGAGAGGTGGCCTTGGACACTTCCTTGGGGCCTGAACCTGATTTGCCACAACACTGAGGCTGCAGGTCATGTGGGCCCACACCAAGGGAAGACTTGAAAGATGAGCCCAGAGGAAGAGGCAGCAAGCTGAGAGATGCAGGGCACAGAGGAAAGGGGGATCAGAAGGGCATAGACATCCTGGATGGAGACAAAGGATGGGCACAGCTAAAGACTGCACAGGGGGTTCTGGGCGCACTCTGAGGGGGATCATGGGCATCCCAGAAGCAGAACAGAGATGCAGCCCCCAAGAAGGGCTTCCCCGTAGAACCACACTGATCCTGATGGGGCCTTCACATAGCTCAAAGTGCTTCTGTTTCTGAGTGGAAGGGGTGCTTCAGGAGGGAACTGGACACTGAATGCACGTGGGCATCTGCTCCATACCTTCTACAGTGTATTCTACCCAGTTCAGGCTGCACAGTAGCCCTAAAATTAAAGTGCAAATCAGGAAGCTGTGGCTCAGAACTGCCATATGATCCAGTGATTGCACTTCCAGGCACAGACGCAAGAACAGGGGAAAAAAGTATGTGAAGCAGCACTTGCACACCCGCAGCCTGAGCAGCTTTCTTCGTATTTGCTAAAAGGAGCCAGAGATGGGCGAGCCCTTTGGACATAGTGCTGAGTGAAATAAGCCAGGCCCAAAAGGTCAAATACTTCATGCCTCCACTCGTAAGGAGTCCCTACAGCAGCCCAGTTCACGAGAAACGTAAAGCAGGGTGGCAGCTGCCTGAGGCTGGAGAGCAGGGATGAGATTAGTATTTAACGGGTACAGAGCTGAGGCTCTAAACAGATTCTGGGGAAGGCCTGGTTTTGCCGCCTTTTGTGACTGTTCTGCATTATGGGGGGTGCCAAGCAAGCAAAACAGCTCTCCCTCCAGGCCACGTGGTAAGATGACAGCAAATCTGACTAGCAGTGGCGGCCACCGTGGCCAGCCACAAGAGTGAACCCTAGAAAGAAGGCAGGAGGGACTCTTAGGTAGAAGCACTAAAAGTCCTGCTTTTCTGGGGCGTCCCTGATTTAAAGTATTCTGAGATTGGGCATGTGGTGCACTCCTGTAATCCTAGCACTCAGGAGGCTGAGACAGGAGGATTGCCACAAGTTTGAGGCCAACCTGGGCTACAAAGTGAGTTCAAGGCCAGTCTGAACTGCATAGAGAGACCTTCTCTCAAAAAGACCCCGAAAAAGTATTCAGTGAACATCCTTTTATTTGTCACTATAGATGTCCCAAGGCAGGGTTAGGAAAACATGCTCAAAAACAAGTCCATCCGAGATACATGACCAAGAGGGTTGGCCTCAAAGTGAGCCTCCAGTCAAAGTCACATCCGATAACAGGGTGCTGGTCAGGAGGCAGAGACACCGAGACCCTCACACCCTGTTGGTGGGGATGCAAAATAATACAGCCCTTTGGAGAAGAACCTGGAGGTTTCTCTGCACACAGCTACCACAAACCCAGCAATTCCTCTCCCATGCACGCACCCAAGAGAAATGAAAACTGTCCCCACAAAGGACCATCCACAGTATATATTCTTCATTCACAACAGCCCCAAAGTGGAATTCACACAAACACCGCTGATTAATGAAAAGATAGACAAAATACGGTGCTATCTGTACAGTGTTGTATAATTCAGTCCTAAAAAAGAATGAAATGTTGGGACATATTACAAGACAGGTGAACTTTGAAAGTAACATGCTAAAGCGAAGAAGTCAGGTATAAAAGTCCATTTCTTATGATTCTATGTGTATGAAATGTCCAAAAGAAGCAAATTTATACAGGCAGAAAACAGACTCATTTCTGTCAGGGGCAGGGGTGGCAGGGAAGGAAGGAATGAGAATTAGCTGCTAAGCAGCATGGGTTTCTTTCTGGGAGGGGGGATGTGCCTCGTCTGCTTTGTGCCACGTAACAGAACATGTACAAGACTGACCACTGATAAATTCTTACAGTTCTAGGGGAGGGAAGTTCAAGATCAAGGGACCGAGTCTGGCTAGGCCTTCCTGCTGTGTCACACAACGGAGGAAAGCCGCAGGGAAGGAGAGGAGGCTGGACTTTTCCCTCACAGGAACCCACTCCTGAATCACCAGCCTTTTCTGAGATCTGGCATTAAGTCACTCCGGACTCCTCCAGGTCCCACCTTCAACTCCGTTGCCTTGGGGACTGGGTTTCAGACACATGGGGGACACAATCACACCATGACGGGGTGGAGAGAATGCTCTAATGAGATCATGGCAGTGGATGCGCAATTCTATAAATATAGCAAAATTTTAAAAAATCTGCTCAGACGTACATTTTACAAAGTGAATTCCTAATATAAATTATATCTTAAGTTTTTTGGGGAAATGTTGAAAGCATCATATATTCATAGACGCCCACACAGAAGGAAAAGAGAAGTGGGGAGAGGAGAGGGGGGGACGGCTCTGACAAGGCTCTTGGTGTGTGTTTGCAAACCCCTTAGCAAATTCCTAGGGAGAAACAGGAACAAGCTGTTTCTTGCAAATCCCCCTAAAGAGAAAGAGAATCAAGAGTAGAAACAGCCAAGCTAGTACCTAAACCAGGGAAAACAGCCAAGAAAAAATGACATTTCCTGGCACAGCCATCATCACCGGAGGCGAGGAGAGCTCTCACACAGGGGCTGTGTCGGGACGCCTGATCACCTGACCTCTCGGAACCAGACCCAGAGGAAGCCCAAATGCAGTCACAGGGGCCAAGGGTCCCAGGGTGCAGAGCTGCGTGCAGACTTACTATGCCCAGGAAGAGACGCTGCTCCTTTTCCACAGGTCAGCACCCCAGGCCACCTGGATTAAACGGCTGTGCCTACACTGAATACATCTCAGCACCAGAGGGGCGAACACAGCATCCTCAGCTCTTCTCAGGCAAGCGTGTTCCCTCCTGCACCAGATGCCCCAGCCTCCCTTGGGCAGGAGGCCTCCCCAGCACCAGAAGGGAAGCCACTCATCAACACGGTGCACACTGGCTGGCCTCTGCCAGCACCTACCTTCCTGAATCTAAAGCACTAACACAGCAAGGTGAACCCCTCCTCTTCCAAAGATGGAAACTGTTTCCACAGAACTCCTATGATCTGAATGGCTCTCCAAAGTTGAAACAGAGTATGAAGCTTAATCTCCAAATTCACACGGTAAGTGTAGCTGGAGGTGAGGCTTTGGCGGAGATTTAAATTCGATAAGGTCCTAAGTGGCTTTAGAAGAAGCGCAGGTGTGCTGGTGCCCCCCTGTAATCCCAGCACTCTGGTAGGCTGAGAGGCAGATTATGAATTTGAGCCCAGCCTGGGCAACTTAGCAAGACCCCCCCCCCGGTTCCAAAATACAAAATGAAAAAGGATGGGGATGCAGCTTAATGCAAAGAGGTCATGGGTTCAATTCCCAGTACCACAGACAGAAAGACAGAGAATGCGAGAGTGCGAGGGAGTAAGAGAGAAGGAGAGGCAGAGAGAGAAGGAGGAAAAAAGAAAGAGAAAAAGGGCAGAGACGCCTGAGCTGGCACGCCGATTGTGCCTTGCCACGTGATGCCCTGTGCCATCTTGCAATGCAGCAAGCAGGTCCTCACAGAGGCTGGCACCGCGCTCCTGGAACTGTGAGCCAGGTAAACCTCAGTTCTTCATAAATTACCCAGCCTGTGGAGCTCAGCTGTAAGAACAGAAAGCGAGTCAAGACAAGAGCTCCCCAGCAGACAGGGCTGAAGGCACAAAGCAAGCAAAGAAAGGGAGCTGATGGTGAAGACGTCTCCCTCAACATCAACAACAACAATCCCTCACCCTCCTAAAAGCGGCATTTCAGGGCCGCGAAGAACATTTGGGTCGCTCATCGAGGACAGAAGAATGAGAGAAGAGAGGGGTGGTAAACCAGGGAGCCGAGGGGGTCAGTCGTCACGAAACAGATACCCCGACCTTCAAACATCCCGGGTGCCAGGCATCACTAGAAAAGCCTTGACTGTCAGGAGGAAAGCTGGCCTGACGGGCCCTCCCACTCCCCACTACGGAAGTAACCAGTCCGAGCTCGTCACCCCCGCCACCGCCAGCCCTCACTGTGACTGAACTAGGCATGAAGAGCTCCTGACAACAGAGAAAATGAAGGCCAACGTGGGCCAACCTGCCTGAGCTAATAAGCAACAGGGCTGAGAGCCGAATCCCCAGCTCCGTGAAGATGTGTCCCCGGGAAAGCAAGACCTCAAATTCTTTCCATTACACCTCCTGTTTCCTGAGAGAAGCCTTGGATTATCTCCACCAAGCAGAACAACAATTCCAGCCCCAAGACACTGATTTCCCTCCGTCTCGGTCCCCTCACACACACAAAAAAAGCTAGTGTCCAGGGTGCTTCCCAGCCAAACATGGGGAGAGGTGGGCTCATGCACCTCCAAGAAGGTCACACAAAGTGACCCCAAGAAACAGGAAAGAGGAGAGCCAGGCAAAGACAGAGAGATGCTGGAAGTGACCTGCATGATGGAAATCGGCTCAACCTGTCCCGGCCCAGCACGGAAAGGTGCCCCAGGCCGCCCAGAAGAGGGATTAAGTTCAGCTGACACATGGCTGGCATCCATTACTCTTCTTGGTTGCTCTCCAGATGCCCCTGTGGGATGCAGGGCAAATCTAGGTCATCGTGCCAGGCTTCTGTTGGGAGAGCAGGGACACCTGACAGACCACTGTCACAGTGAACCTCTCCCTCGACCTTCCTCTTCAGTGTGCAGAGCCTGACTTTTGTGTGGCTAGTGAGCTAAGGTACAGAATAAATAAACAACAATACCTTCTCAGCCAAAAGCAAGAAGCCCGCACTGTGCCTGTCAACAGAAAAGGCCTGTGTGCCTCTGCTGGAGCTGGCCAGAACCAGGGCAGGGACCGGCACTTTCATCTTGGAGAGGTCCACGCGGTCTCCTGCATGATGCCATGCAACAGGAAGCCCCAGCTCGGGGTATCCCCAGCATCCTGCAAGCCTCTCCCAGCCCACTCTCCGAGTGTCAGGCTCCGGATGACTAAGTGATTCCTTGCCCGGAACACCCACTGGAAAGGAAGCTGTCACCAAGGATGCCTGAGAAGTGACCCTGGCTGAGGACAGGATGCCGAGTGAGAGATGGAAACCATCTCGCAGCCCCCGCAGGGAGCCAGACACCATGCAGCACGACTGGCCTCAAGCGAATTCCCTAATGGGCTGGGAATTCAAATCTAGCAAGTTATTCACTTGATGAGCTGTTTCCTGGTGGCACTGCCTGACATCTGCTGGGCCAGATGTGTTGTCAAGGAAACTTAGGCCCCAAATTATCCAGAGATCATTTGAAGACAGGGAGGTGGAAAGTGATGTTTTCATTATTATTTTCTGCAGTTGTTTTTCTCCTTTACATGGTTTGGAAACAAAACAAGCCTTGATCATCCTCTCTCTCATAATCCATCCGGAATGAGACAGTTGTGTGGTCAACTATATCCTTGACACAGGAGAGATGAACCAGTGATCACCAGGTTGGAGAGATCTAAGTTAGATGATTAGATGAACGACAGGCGATAATTAATTGATAGATTAGACAGATGAGCGGTTAAATAGAGATGGTAGGGAACAGAAATAGCTATACCTGGTATTTAGATAGACGTCAATATATAGATTATGTAGGTGTAATATACAGATGAATGTACACTAGATGAGACAGTAGAATAAATGTCTGTGTCTCCTAAAAATCCTTATGTTGAAATCCTAGCCTCCAAGATAAGGGTATTAGCATGTGGGCACCACAGAAGGTGATTGGTCCTGCGGGTGGAGGCCCCCAGAATGGGATTATTGGGAGACCCTTCACCCCACACGCCATGGGAGGACTCAGTGAGAACATGGCTCTCTGTGAACCAGAAAGTAGGTCTTTACTACGCACCAAATCTGTTGGTTCCTTGACCTTGGGCTTCCCCACAACCAGGGTGAGCAATAAACTTCTGTTATTTAAAAGCCCCCCTGTGTACAGTATTTTGTTACTGACATCCCAAACAAACTAAAACAGAGATTAGAGAGACAGGATGAATAGATTAAGCAGATGAAAGAGACCCACCACACGCCTACCAAAAGTGTCATAATGCTCAGTTTTAAATTGTGTGGCACCAAAAACCCTCACTCACTCTGTATATAACTGTGGCAAATACAAATCTTTTGTCTCTCTTATAATAGATATGGAAATCATCATCTAAAAATAGAACACAATGATCCTGTTCAAATAGAAAGCACTAGACAGGGCAAATAAACCTAGGTCTGATCCTCAGGGTTCTCTTCCTGCTGTTTGAATCTCATTCTCTGCAGCTTGGGTCCAGTGAATCCCCCCAGCCGCAAGAGAGGGGCTGGGACAGATCTGAACATTGCTCCAAGAGTCCATGATTCTATGTTATTACCAGAATCTTTTGATTTCTTCCTCACAAGCTCCTCACAAGGAAGGATTCCAGTCCTGCCCTATCATTAGAGGGAGATTAGGTCATAAACAGTACTGATTCAACCTAAAGACAGCAGGGTTTTCTCCAGGAACTAGCACAGCAGGTGGCCCGTAGGACTGGGGACAGTGGTCCATGTTCCAGCTCCACGCTGCCTTCCACCCACCATGGGCAATGTTCCAGTTCCACTTACTCCACGTCCTAACCAGTGCTGCACAGGGAATTAGCCAGGCGAAGTGTTCCGGGACAGCAATGGGAAAAGGAGGTTCCATCTGGTGACAGCTTGCTCAGCCCCATCCTGCTTTGTAAGTTTCTAGAGGTCACTTGGCTACAAAACCCATCTCGCCCCAGGTCCCAGCCGTGTGAGCCCCATACCTTCACCAAGGGAACAGAATGGGGCACAGAAGAGGCACAGGGGGCACCTCTGGCCTTGGTGACGCTCAGCCTGTGCTTCCTCAGGTTCACCGGAAGTCAAGCTGTGGGAACAAACTCTCTCAGACCAGGGTTCTCAACTCTAGCTCTCGCCTGGCAGCTCTCAGAATGACCAGTGCCAGGCTCAGCCAGAACAATGGGTCAGGGTCCTGGGGTCTGCATTTTGTTAAAAAGACACCCAGGGGATTCTACCATGTAGTCATGGTTTTTAATGACTGCCCAAGTGCCTTACAAAATTCTCTTCCCTGCAGAGGAGCCCCTGCTACACCCTCTCTGTCATTAGGGGGACAGTTAGTCACATTCAAAGAGAGAGCTGCTTTCCAGATGGGTTAACCAGAAGGAACTCTACCTTCCACTCCCTGTAATTCCCCTTTATCATTAACCATGGCAGTTGGGGCCGGCTAGAAGCAAGGAATCCGAGTAAGTGGCTTCACCCCATAAGAGCAGCAAGTCAGAGAGAGGGTTCTCAAAGCCAGGGAAATAAATAAGCGACTCCTTTCTCTCTCTCCCTGCCGCCCCCCCGGCACTGGGGATTGAATCCCAAGGACTGTGCACTGAGCTACACCCCCAGCCCATTTATTTATTTCCTTCCTTCCTTATTTATTTTGATTTTGAGAAAAGGTCTCATTAAGTTGCCCAAGCAAAACTCAAATTTGCCATCTTCCTGCCTCAGCCTCTCAAAGCGGTGGGATTACAGGCATGTGCCACCACAGCTGGCAATAAATAAGTGATCGTTTCTTAAGGAACAGAAATGTCTGCTCAAAGAAGAAAAAAATGGGAAAATGGATGAAGGGCCACTTACTGGAGTGATCTGGAGCCACAGCCATGGACAGTGACACCCTGAGACAGTCCGTTTTCCCTTAACAGCCATGTCCTGGTAAAGAAGGGCAGTACACCTTCACGGGAGAGCACCGGCCTAGCCTGTGAGGCTCTGGGTTCCCTCTCTAGTGCCACAAAATAAATCAATTAACAAAATGCATGGTGGGAAGCTTCTTGCTTCTGAAAATCAAATCAAAGCAGCCCAGGCCTAAGCAGGGGAACCGAAACCTTCTTGGTCCTAGCTCCTGTCTTGAGCAGATATTAAACAAAACCACAGAAAACTCAGGGTGGGGAGCAACTTTCCTAAGTGACTAGGCGGGTCTGCCCCACTTACTAAACTTGGTGTCCTTGACAACTCTGCGCGGATGTTGGCCGGGATGGTGCAGGGAAGGCCAGCCTCCGAGGAGTGGGGAGGGAAGAGCGGTGTCCACGCTCTCCTCCCTCAGACCCAAGGACTCTGCAGGGCCAGCGGGGCTACCGAGCACTGGGAGATGGGGGAAAGGGATGCAGCTCGTCCACTAGGGCAACCGGAGCAGTCTGGCCTGCGTCAGTCCTGTCTGCCAGGCGGAGAGGCTTGTCAGTGGCACATGACAGAGGACAGGGTTAGAGCAGGCAGGAGTGTCATAAGCAAAGGGAACCGGAGTCAGGAGGTCACAAATGTCTCAAGGCATGAAGCCACCCCTGCACCTAGGCAAGACACCCACCAGCTCATGGTAAGTGGCACAACGTCCATGAGACAGGAGGTTGAGGCCTGCACAGAAGCCCCTCCCCATGGCCCACCTGGCTGGACAGTCAGGCCCAACACAGCAACCCCCTGCGTGAGAACGCGCTTCGCACAGCATGTGTGCTGGCCCTCTGGGAAAAGCTGCTCTGTCCCAGGAGACCTCCTCTCTACTCCACCCCTCCATTCTGCACGGCACCGGATATCTGGGGATCGGCCCACCCTATACCACCCAGTGGACAGAATCTTCCAGCCCAGCCAGTCAGGGCCGGGATTCACACCACAACCTGGGAGCTACTGAAGCGCTGTGGCCTTAGCCAAAACACGTGACCTCATGGGCACAGGAGCCCAGAGGAGGAGCAGAGAGAAAGCCCATATGGACAGCCCGGAGCTTAACGTGGCTTCAGAATCGCCAGACCACAGGCAGATTCTGCGGCCACGACTCCAGTCCCGGACTTGGAAACTTCAGTCTGATGTGGCCGGGTGTTTTTGTAAACACTCTCTAACCCCAGTCAAAAGAAGTCTGCGAAGGGAATAATCAAAGTATCAGTTACAGACACATTCACAGGACAGCGTGTGTGTTCACACATGCGTGCCTGTCATGAAAGCAACAACCCCAGATGCCACAGGGGTTGAAAAAAGCCATGGATGTGGCACAGTGGCACTCCTGATCTGCGTCCCCTCAGGGGGCCTCTGCGCCTTTCTCCAAGGCTCTTCCTCCACAGAGAAGCTCAAAGAAAGAGCTGAGTCCTCCACCACCACTGGTGTCCTGAGGTGGGCAGGACACCACGTCTCCTACAGTACTCACTCATTCATTCGGTCAGTCAGTCATCAACCCAGGCATTAAAGGAGCCCCTCCCAGCAGTGAGATATTGCTCAGGGAGTGAGGCAAGTGGGATGCACACACTAAAACAAGAGAGGTGGATGGAACCGCAGTGTGAAGCTGTGTGACACAGGGGCTATGGGATAAAAGTCTAGCATTTGCTGAAGTGCAGAGAAGGGGTTGGGAACCCAGTGTGCTGAGCCACCTCGGGCTCTGAGAATTGCACAGGAGAGGAGAGACCTGCATGTCCGCCTGGCTGAGGGATAACGTGGGGCAAGGCTGAGAGGTGCAGGCCTGGGACCTGATGTGCAGAGCTCTGACACTTGGGCTGCACTCTCCGAGCAAGAGGGGGAGGATTTAGAGGAAGGAGGTGATGTGGGTGCAGTTGCCTGGGCAAACTGCCGGGAACAGAGGCCAAGAATACCCGGGGCTGCAGCCGGACTCCAGAGGGGAAGCCAGCAAAGGGTGGAGCTGGAGGGCGCAAAGAAACAGGCTGGAGAGGCAACACAGAGACAAAAGTCACTGGGTGAGGCATGGAAAAGTGGGGTTGAGTGGCTCTGAGGTCTGAGCCCGCACCACACCAGCAGTGCTCTCCAGATTGGGCACTGGAGATGCCAGGGAATGGGAGAGGAGAGGGAGTCTGCCTGGGCACACAGGTATGATCAAAATATACGGCAAATTTTAAAAAAAAAGTTCTTAAGTTTACTGCAGTAATAGGCACACCCCTGCTAATCCCTCTTAGAATACCTCCCTCCTCGCATGGAGCACACTTATCCCATCATTCTTCAGCTTTCTGAAGCAGCTCTGGAAGTCTTCTTTCATGAGTGTCTTGAGTTGCACTGTTGTAGTTGCCTCTATTTCCTGAATGGATTCAAAATGTTCACTTTTCATGGTCATTTTGACTTTGGGTAAGAGCCAGAAGTCACTCGGTGCCAGATCCAGTGAAGGAGAGATAAAGACATGCCATGGTGTTTTTGCTTGGCAGAAAGTGCCGTCAACATTTTGAATCAATTCAGGATATTGAGGCAAACATGAAGAGATACTCTCAAAGGACGACTTCCAAGCGGGCTTCAGAAAGTGGCAACACTGATGTAATGAGTATGTTCAAAGATAAAGGAATATTTTTAAGGGAGTTAATGGCAAGAGGTCTTCTAATGTCACCAATGTTTTAATTTTTATTTAAATATTTGCCATAATTCTGCTCACACCTCCTGGTAGGATGAATACACCTGAGGCACCACCAGGGAGCTGCACCCTGAGAAGCAACAATTCTAGAATCTGACAGCAAGGACCGCTTCTGTTTTTTGTTTTTTGTTTTTTGTTTTTGGCGGTACTGGGGATTGAACTCAGGACCCTGCACTTGCTAGGCAGGCGCTTATGCCACTGAGCTATATCCCCAGCTCCTAAATCATTGAATGTGAGGAGCCATTCTATTTTTTTTTTTTTTTTTGCAGTACTGGGGATCGAACTCAGGACCCTGCGCTTGCTAGGCAGGCGCTTATTCCACTGAGCTATATCCCCAGCCCAAGGACCGCTTCTGAAGATCAATCCCTGCCCCTGCTCCAGGGAGCCACCTGAGTGTGCTATGCACAGGCTCCACACCTCTGGAGAAAGCCTGGAGCTCAGGATGGCAGAAATGACATTCAGGGCAGTGGTTCCTGGTCCCTGGGGTCTCCTAAGAGCTATCCAGTCGGCCCTCTGTACCCACAGGTACAGCTAACCATGGGTCTAAACTGTTTTATAAAACCTTGTTTCTTCACTGAATATACACAGGCTTTCTTCCTGTCAGTACTATAGTCACTAATACAGCACACCAACCCTTTACACTGTATTGAGATGGCAAGTGATGTAGAGATTATTCCAAATATATGAAAGGACAGGGATCTATCGTGAGACTTGAACATCCTCAAATTCTAGTATTTTGACTGGAGAGGGGAGGTCCTAGGACCTACTCCCACTGAAATGAGTATAGAATTCATTCTTTTTCATATTCTTCATCTTATGACAGATCTAGGTCACAGCGGCTATTTAAAATTGCTCTACACGTGAGCTAAATACCATCTCATTCAAGGACCAGACACAGATGTTCCCTCAGCTACATCTTAAAAGAATTGGCAGACACTGCTTGGGACACCAAAGAGAAACAAAAGGAGAAAGAAAGCAAAAGTGAGTCTATTCTCAAACTTCCTGTACTCACCAAGTGCCTACAACAGCTTTACGAGAGTTTCAGACAAGCACCAAGTGAAACCAGATTCGTAGGTCCCCCAGCAACATCCTCTAAACATTTATGCCACCTCCCCAGTGACACTAGGACACTGCACTTGCCTGGAGGACCCAAGGTCTCAGCAAACGCCCAAGTGAGGCCATGAGCAGCTGGGGCCTCCTTCCTCTGGTTCAGTGGGGAAAGGACAACACCATAATGTCATACAAGAAGGAGGCCCTCCGCATGAGACACAGCGACAGTGCCACCACGTCTGCATGCCTCTTACAGGCCAGGGACCATGCCAGCGCAGCCTCAGTCTGGCTTGATGACAATCTTCCCCCTTCTGCAGCAGAGGACCCGGGATGAAGATAGCCGGGCCACAGGTGTTGGGGTTGGGGCTGCAGGTGTGCACCAGGACTGTCGCCTTCCCAGGCGTACAGGGTCAGTATCAGCAAGAACTGCCCTTACTTCTGACCTCAGTCCTGCCCTTGGAAAAAGGGAGGTCCCTGCTTCTTTGCTTCCTGGGGGCTCTGTGACCCTAAAGCCCATAATCTTTTCCCTAGATACCAACCCCACCACCTCCATGACCCCTAGGCCAGCCTGGATGGTGCCTGCAGCCTTCCTCTGGAGTCTCTGCTCACCCATCCCCACATGGAAAGGGCAAATCATGTCCCCTGCCCTGTACCAGGTCCCTCATAATGCCCCACTGTGCAGCATTCGGGGACAGTTCTGTCCAGTGGCAATACTATTTGCTGCTGCAGACGTGTCATCTTTTTTCAGCTGCATTTTGCTCCAGGGGCAGTGCCACATCAGATAGAAATGGAGCCCATGGCCCGGTGCCCCAGGAAACACAGAGCCAACGAGGGCAGGGTCACAGACCCACCTGCCAGTGCAGGTGACATGGCCTGCAGAGCCAGAAAGATGAGAAGAAAGAGAACACGTGGTCTTCACACCAATTTACTTCAAGGGCTTATTTCTGCAGCAGCACATTAGGTCTAAACTTGAATATGTTCAAAACATCCTAAGCATTTCTCCCTGGCTTCAATATGCATTAAAAAAAAAGTCCTGGTCACATCACAGGCAGGTCATATGGAAGTTGCATTAAATTCTTCCCCTCTGCGAGGCCCCCTGGCTTGTACAGCAAGCCCCAGACACTCGCTCACTTGAAGCAATACAGAAAGTACTGCACACATGCAGAAAAGAGAAAAAAGTCCTGATTTTCTTCACCCATCTCAGTACTGACCCTGCCCCCAGGAAAGGCTGGTTACTTGCAAGAGAAGTTAGTGGTTTTTACTGTGAGGCCTGACAATACTGAGCACACACCGCCAGTTCTGCTTATTTCCGTTCTTTGCGTCTGCTCATTTAATCCCCTCCTCTTCAGCCTGGCGACTGCATTACAGAGCCACATCACATGCCATCGTATTCTGCCTGAGCAGGCAGGACAGCCGGCAGGATTCTCACTGGCTTTCCTGAGGCTCTGCCTGCAGGGCCATCTGCTCCTGTTCCAGGCTCCCTGTGCCAGTGCAGAGGTCACTGGACACTCCTCGTGCCTGTGCAGAAGGCCCCATCGCAGGCATGGGAAGAAGCCAAGCAATGGGCTCAAGCTGGGGTCCAGTGCGAAGAGCGAAGAGGCACAAGCGGGAACCCAGAGAAGAACCACTCATGGGGCCTCCCAAGGGACACGGCCCTTCGGTGACTGCCGGCACTGGACTACGGAGCAAAATCTATCTCTGCACTTGGTGCATCACTAATGGGGAGCTGGGTAAGAATCCCTGGTGCAGGTGAGCTGCTAAGGCCCAGAGAAGTGAGGTGACCTGCCCAAGGTCACACAGCAAATGGCTTCTTCCCCAGGGGCTCTCACTGGGCAATTTCTTCAAAAACAGACATCCCCAACCCCTTACTCAGGAAATACCACTTATGGCTTATTAACCTTGTGACCAGTGCGAGTGGCCATCTGAATTCAAAACTGAGGCCTTCTGGTTTAACACGTGACCTGTGCTTCTCTGAGTTTAGGATACCTTGGCTGGCCACCCAAAAGCAGCAGGCAAATCCCCGCTCCTGAGGCACCGGCAAGGGAGCAGGTGCATGCCATAATCCCAGTCTCAGGGTGTGCATGCAGGACCCTCTGAGATGAGCACCCATGAGGCTAGAACCAAGGCCTTCAGCAAGACAGAAGTAGGGGAGCTCAACGTGGAGGTTGTCAGTAAGAAGCTGAAACAACAGAGAGGAAGTGGTCCCCATGTGTCAGACACTGAAGACCAGGACAAGGAATAAGTGGGAGATTTAATATGCAAGAGAACTCAGACTAGAGGGGGATAGCAGGAAATGCTCCTCCAGCTCAGATAAGACAAGAAAGATGCTTCCGGATGGGCCCTGAGACCCTGAAGCCTCAGGTAAAGTGATCACTGTTGGAAGATGCCCAGGAGGAAAGGTTTCTCAAAGGCAGAAGCAGCCAAGATCTTTTAGCTCTGTCTGACCCTCTTCTGAATCCAACTGTTAGTTTTCCCCAGATGAAAGATGGTACACTGACTTTCACTCTTGGATAAAATCTATTTTCTAAAACATGTATCTGGTGGACCACCTCCTCAAATCCAGAACGACCGTTGCAGGAAGGCACTCTGGAAGCTGAGCACTCCCAATGAGCATCCCTATTGCTCTTAACATGGGCACTGTGTCCAGAGGGCGCCCTTTAGATGTGTCTGCACCAAAAGCAATCTATGAAGAGCACCCAGCTACAGGAACCATCAATTTTCATATCTAAAGAACGAATGCCAGTGCGTCCCTCTCTAAGCACAGCTGCACAAGTTTACATCCCATGCTGGCTGGAAAGCATTCTTGTCATTGGAGTGGAGGGTCGTGGCACAACATTGCGTTTGCTACACCCCACATTCATTCTGGGATGCATGCTTAGGATTCTTCTGCTACCAGGGATTGAACTCACGGCTTCCTGCATGCTCGGCAAGCAGTCTGGTGCTGAGCTACATCCTAATTCCAGGAGTCACATTTTAAAAAATCAAAACCAAATATTTAGGAGCAAAATATCAGAACTAATCATTTTGAAGATGACTCAGAATGCTGTTTTACAACTAAATCACATTTGGGAGTCATAGAACACAAAAGACCTCAAGGAGAAAAAACAAGAAGCCATTCTTCCTATCCTAACAAGATTCCCCATAACTGCAGAACTCAGCGTGTGAAAGGAAATAAGGGTAAGGAGATTAAACAAATTATTAACCCGTCCAGACCCTTACTTAATGCCACTGCTGAGGCATCAACCTTTGGAATAAAGCATCAACAGCCACAGATTCATTTTCACGTGCCGCGGTTCCCTAGCAGCACAATGAGGATGCTGAAAAACGCCTTACTGATCATGGTGGTGCCCCCAGCCAGGGCCGCCTTGGTCCCCTGGAAGAAGTCATCAGCAGATGTCATTCCCTGGTCTGGCATCTGGAACCGAGTGTGGACATCAATTCCGCCCGGGATCACCATTCTGGAGTGGGCCTCGATGGTCTTCACCCCTCCCGGCACAATGAGGTTTTCTCCTATTTGCCTAAGCAAACAGAGTTGGTGAGAAGGGCAGTCATCAAAGTGTGCGGTCCAACAGGACCTGACAGTTACCCTCACGGACCCACCCTCCACTATCGCTGTAGACTTCTGCGACTATTGTAACTCCTCAGAGACGCATTCCCCACCGCTCATCCTCCAATAAGAGGGGTTGCTGAGCAAAACTTACGAAGGGCACCAGAGGCCCCATCCAATGGATGATACCCAAACCCGGGGATACTTAGATAAAATGTCACTCAACCTTCTTCTAATACATACCATTCAGCTAATTATCCAGCATCAGTTTGCTGCAGATCCTGCTGTTACTTTCTAAACATTGAATTTCACCATATCCTTTCCACTCAAGAGAGCAGTAGAAAGGGTAGAGGTGAAAGCAGAAGTAGCACCAAATCAGGTGCGGGGGGAAAGTGACCATGATCACTGCAACAATTTGAAAACGTGGCGGCAGGTGTCCAGCAATAGAGACAAGAAAAGCAGAAAAGTAAATATTCATCACGTTGAGGGACATGATTCATTTCTAAGCTTTTATAAGTATTTCTACTACATCTTTACACCAGTTTTTCAAAAAGAAAATTAATTACCAAGGAACTGATGAAAGTTCTACGGCACACAAGCGCTGACTGAACACAGTGCAAGCCTGCGCCGCCCTCAGGCCAGATCAGATCGAGCTGTCTCACGACTGGGAGCGTAAATGGAATAAGAAAGTCATAGCATTGGAGAGTCCAGAGCTGAGACTGTCACCAGCAAACACACCCGGAGAACACATTCAACGTGGAAGTGTTAAAACCTATTTTAGGCTCATAAATCAGGGTGTGAGCTGCCAGGCAACAGCCACGGCCCCTCCAGTTTTCCACTCCTCCCAACCGGTCTGCTGCTAGCACTTGATGAATGCTGCTTATTTAAAAGATGTCACTGGCTGCAGTGTTTGCCTTAAGCAGATGTACTGTTTCTCCAGAGCCTTCGAGCTGTCCCAGCAAGGAGAGCACAGGGACCTTGGTATGCACTTAGCTCCTTTCACCCCCCCTCAGGCTCCAAACTCACCCATACTCATAACAGCCCTGTTGTTCCTCCTCCGTAACATAATACACAATAAACACAAGGGCAGCCTCATTTGTGCTGGTTGCCACTTAAAGAATGAAACCTAGAATTCCCCTGGGATTAGGCAGTAATTTATCTGTGTTACTTGGCAATTAACTTGGTATACGTCTGTGGTTCCTCCTGCTTGTACTTAATCAGGCCCCTTCTGATTAAGAAAGTAGATGAGCTGTCTTGATAGAAGAGGCTGCGTTGGCATCCTCTGATTGGGCAATCCACCCCAAACAATCACATTCTAGAGAAACCTTTAACATATTCAACATATCACACACCAAGCCTTTGAGCTGGCAACAAGAAGATATTGTGTCTCCTCTGCCTAAAAATAGTCAATTACATAATACAATATGCAATGCGAATGCACAGATTGTGACTGCAAAGCCCTGAAATCTGAATTCTCGAATTCATTCATTGCTACCTATCAAAATGGACCTAAAACAGCATCTAAACTGGTCACTCTTTGAGTCAGGAAAGTAGCTAAGGTTCAGGAACAGAGTCAGATCTGTACGTAATGATGAGTCACACTTACTTGATCAGCCCATCCTCCATGTATATGTCTGCATAAAATGACTGGTCATCATTAACGATTTTACCGCCTTTGATCAGAAGACGATCACTCTGAAACAAGAAGGAAGGTTACAATGCATACCTGATCTATGAGAAATGCAGTACTAAGAAAACTGGGCTGAGGGCCCATTTTCACTGTTCTGAAGTGACAGTCCCAATAAGCCAGTTTAGGGAGAGTTCAGAGTGAACCTGGATGCTGCAACCTGTTTGTCACTCTGAACCTGTGAACCACCTCTTCCTATTAGACCTTAGATTTGAAAGCAAAATGGGGGGAAGGGCTCACTGAGAAGCAATCAAAACACTTTAGATAAAGAAGACAATACTTTTTAAATGACTTTTGGCTAAACTTCATTAAAAAAAAACACACACACACATGTAGGAAAGTCACGGCTTGGCAAGATTCGTGTGTGGAAAAATTGACCAAAAGCCTGTTGTCATGGGATCTGCTACACAAACATACTTCGTCCCACCATAATGCGGTTCCAATGCCATATGTCCTTTTATATTTGCAATTGTCTTTGGGGTAAATCATAGCAAGTGTATCAGGGTTGAGAAGCACTAGAAAGAAACACAGCATTTTTAATTAACCAATTAAGAGAAAGGTAAAAGTTTTATCAAGTAGGTAAGATGATAAATTTAAAATCTAACACCACTATAGATTGATGGACTTAACCAATATTTGTGCAAAACAAAACCTGAAAAAAAAAAAACCCTACATTTTAGGACCTAGAATGAAACAGAAGTGCTGCGTTATGACGCGCAGCTATCCCAAATACAGTGTTCTTGATGAAATGGAATGTGAACACTGTGTGTTCAAAATATCCACCTGTCCTATTTCAAACTGGATTTATGCTTTAGAGGCGGAGCCATACATTGCCCTTTAAATATGCAACGCATTTCAGAGGACATCGTTCACCTTGACAATGGTAACCCCAAAATTCAGTAATATTGTCAGCAAGCGCTATTTATGTTTAACAGAAAGCTGTAGAAACCTATATAAACCTATACAAACTACTAGAGAACAAGGAGGGAAATGCATTTACATACAAATACACACAGCTAGGTTTAGGAAATTATTTATTGTTTCTCTGATAGATTAAAAAGCAGGTTTTTCAATTTTGTACACTATGTAGAGTTTTTCATGTTGATGTTCCCATTGGAAAGTCAAATGCAAGTAGTCTACAATTCCTGCACCTGTGTGTGGTAAATGCGAGGACCTTTACAGAGTCCTGTTGGGTGCATCATGCCACAGCAGGCTCAGAACAAACCTAGGAGGTGGATGACACAGGATAGCTTCCATAACAAATGCTAGATAAGGAAAAGCGCCCATCCCACCCCGCAACACCTGCCCCTCAGCCTCTTCTGCAACGGAATCCCCAAGGCAGCATCACGAACAGGAGAAAGCCAAACATCACAGTTCAGCTCACTCCAGGGCGTTCTAGAAGGTTTCTTATGTAAGAGGCTGGCTGTGGCGGGGGAGGGAGGGAAATCGCGTATAGGCCCAAGGATAATGCAAACATTGGGGGGGGCGCTATTTTAAAAATCGATCTTGTTGACTGTTTCCCTAATTTTTTTCCCTTTCCATACTGTCAAAATGAAAATGCCCTGTTTATTCAAGAAGACAGCAAATTATCTTTGCGTGCCGGAAATCTGCTCCCCACCCCCATTCCAAAGGCTGCTTTCAGCGCTGGGAGAGTAGAATGCTGGGTCCCCCGTGCCCAACCCTTTGGCATCTGGAGTCTCTGCCTTCCAGAAAAAAACAGTACCCACCCTTGCCGTAGAACAACTCTGCTAATCCCAGAAAATCCAAGCACACGCCCCTCCCTGGTGCATCCGTCCCCACATCTCTCCTGCGGATGGGTGTGTCCCCGTGCGCGGAGAAGACCCGGGCCAAAGACACAGCCCAGAGGAGCGCGCCCTCAAATTCAGCCCTAAAACACATCTTGACTGGTTGGGAGGCTCCTTCGCGTCTGCGTCGGCCCTGGGTTCCACCCTGGAATCAGCTGGCCAGGGGCGACGGCACAGCGTTATATAACAATGAATTCCCCGCCGTTCCTCCCTCCCTGGAATTTCAATAGGGAACGTACAGAATAGGACCCGCGTGGTTTTTCCAGGAAAAGATGGAGAGAGGATGGGGAGGCATAACCGGTGCCCTGCTCTGAGGCATCACGAATTCAAGGCACGGCCGTCTCCCCGTGGTGTAGACACTAACAATGCCAGGCCCCAGAACAGCGGCGACACCTCGGGCCGCTGCGATCATTGTTTGCCGGGGGGCCGGCCGAGCCATCTGCTGCGCCCTCACCTCCAGAACCCGGCTCGCCGTGGTCCCAGGCGCCTACCGCCCACCCTCTTTATGCGCCAACGCGGACGCCTCCCCGGTGGCGGAAAGGCCAAAAAAGACGTCTCAAAGTGTGCACACATCCATCCCAGGGCTCAGCCCCAAGCCAAAGGGCGAGAACACCCAAAAGGGACACCAAAAACCTGTCCTTGGTCAACAAAAAAGCCCCGGCCCTCCCCTTGCGCACAGCCCCGCGCCTCCGCTCCCTTCTCCGGGGCACATCATCCGGGTGCATCCTGCCCTGCTAGGCGTCCGCGCTGTCACCACGCCCGCGGGCTGCACCCGCTACCTCTCCCAAGGAGTCGGGAAAGGCTCCAGAAAGTCCCCGACGGCGGGGGCGGAAGGCGCGCGGAGGTGCCCTCCCCAGCTCCCCATCGCCGCCGCAGCCCGGCTCGCTTCCCGGCCCTGCGTGTGCAGTGTGGCCTCCATTTGCTCGCGCCCCGCAGGCCGGCACTGCAGCATCGCGCGCCACAATAAAGGGTGCAGCGGATCTGGCGCCCTCCCCAAGGCCACTCCGTGCACCCGCGCTCCTGTTTTAATGACTTGCAAATTACACGCCTTATAATTCTTTGTGATTGCGCCCCCCCCACCATCATCACCTCAGTCGCCTGCGTTTGCAACAGAAAAAAAAAAGTTGGTCCCACTTCCTCCCCCCTAAAAATTCCATAGATGTTCCGTGCTACAAAAGGCTCAGCCGAACGCAGATTCCCCAAGTACAAACTCACCGTGATGCGTGGAATATTTTTCTTCCCCTGATAAGACATCTCTCTCCAGGGAGAAAATTAATTTCAAGAGGACAGTTTTAAGGCAAAAAAAAAAAAAAAATTTGCCGGGAAGGAGTCTTGGTCGGGTTTTTTTGTTTTGTTTTGTTTTGGTTGGGTTTTGGTTTTCTGGCAGGATTGAAAAAGGTACAATCGCTTCGCTGGTCTTGCTAGCAGCAGACTTCAGGAATGTAAAGGATAAATGCAATCCTGTCTCTCTTTCTTCCTCTCCTCCAAACACAGCCCCGGCTAGGGCGGAAAAAAAAAGGAAAGAGACAGAGGGAGAGAGAACAGGAGGGAAGGGGGTGGAAATAAACTACAGCAATAAAAGCCTCGGTTCAAGTCGGCCACCGCGGCGCATGCGCCGCCAGCCACTCCCTTTCCTCCCAAGCAAAAGCCATCCGCTTCGAGGGAGCTGTGCACTGATTGGCCACCATCGTGGGATATGCAAATGAGGTCGGCGGGGCGGGGCGCGGCGGCGGGTGCGAAGGGCTGCAGTGTGCGGCCGGGGGCGGCGGTCAGTGCGTGCGCCCGAGTCGGGCGCGCGCCTTTCGCGCCCTTTCTTTGGGCCTGGGTGGCGGGGATCCGGGCTGGCAGCGGCTCCAGGGGCTTCATCTGCAACGCGGGGACAATGGACGGGTGGTCGTTCGGACGAAGGGGAGGGGGCGCAGCCCCGAGACGGAGGGGCTTCGGGGCCGCCCGCGCGCGCACGCCCGCCGCGCGCCAATCCGCGGAGGCCGCCTTTGCGCCCCGCGTGGGGTGACTGCGCCGAGCCAATGGCTTCGCTAGCGGCGAGCGCGCGACTGCGCCGCGGCCTCCGCCTTGCACCGCCGGGGGCGGGGACGGGCCGGCTTCGGGTTGGGAGCGTGCAGCCTGCAGCGGGAAGAGGAGCCGGGGCGACGGGGCATCCTCGGGGGTCCGCCCTTTGTGCTCGCTGGACACAAGGACCGCCTGGCGGAGAGCGCACTGCAGAGGCCCGAAGGCCCCAGTCCTGGGCCCTGCTTTGCCTCCTTGGCAGCCACGCCCACCCCGCCCTACTCGGGGGCGCTGGACGAGGGGCGCACCCGGCTGGTGCTGCACACCCTAGGAGGCTGCGGCTCTGCCGCCCTAATAGACTCCCGCACCGCAGAGTTAAGCAGAAAGCGAGAAGATGCACTGCGAAGAAGCCAGAGCAACAACAACAAAAAAAGACAGCTAATACCGCAAAAGAAGGGGAAACTGAGTCTGGGGGAAACCTTCAGACCTTAGGACCCAGTTAAAACCATGAAAGGCCAGCCCCCGCAATCGGCTCCAGTCGCCCTTAGATGGCGTTCAAGGCCTCTCTGAGTAGCCCTAAGGATTGAACCTCTGAACTTGCCAGTCAGCCCTACTGTGATGCTCTTCACATCCATGTGGGGAGGGAAAGAGTGGGTCCAATGGGTACCCAGCGGGCCACCCCTTGGGAGGTTCCCCAGCAGGTACAAGGACTAAAACATCTGGACGCGCCTGGCTTCCTGCTTTCTGTGCTTGAGATCAAACAATGCAAACGATCGGTGAGGTTTGTTTAATTGGCTCACACCTGCCTAGTAAAGATTAGCCAGATAAATACAGAGTGACTTAGGACTCCTTGAGCCCTGTGTCTTGGTGACTGCACTTGGCTCCTCTGGCCACTAGGGGAGATGGGAGAGTCACCCTAAAATCCCCGCAAGCTTCACCTTTTCCAATCCATTCCACCTGGACTTGGCCGTGCCTCTGGAAAAGAACAGGGGATGCCTCCCCTCCACCTGTCCGAGGTGTGAGAGCAGAAGTATTTGGCGTCGGCCACTACTGGCTAAAGAGTACGTGGGGAAGAAGTTCCTATAAAATCGCAAGAAATATAAGCACTTCACTTTACAGTAAAAACATCATTTTCAAATTAATTTAAACCAAAATGGTCCCTAGTCACATCGTTTCCTTACATTCTTGTTATTCTTTCCCGAACCTGACTTGTTCGATCTTAATAGATTTAAATATCTTATTTGACAATTTGCCATGGAATATTCTGTTTGGTGATAAAAGCTCCCAAGAGCTTTTGGTGGCTGTCTTTGTCAGTATTACCTCTTAAAGCCATTGAGAGATGGTTCTTAGCAGATAATTGACATTCCTGCCCATAAATACCCAGAAATACAAGGTTTAAATTGATTTATCTGCTTGGTTTGCAGCCTGAGAGTACTTGGCACACAGAAGATACAAACAGTTTTAATCAGAAAATAACTGCATTCTGCAGGTCTTACTGTACGTACAGCTCAGGACAACGCAGAAAAACAAAACGCCGTGGGAGAGAACTGTTCACACCCTCTACACGGATGGACTTGTTAATATAAATTATGTCCTTTTAAATCCTAAAAAAAAAAAAAAAGCACTCGCTGAGAATTTCCTGTGAAGTGACAAATCATCTGGGAACCTGATATTCAAACCTATTCTCGAGCATGACCTTTCTGAATGCTTAGATCTATGCCCCGCTGGGAACAGCAATGCAGGCTGTCCCCCCTCCACTGCCCCTTTCCAAGCCTCTGTCACCCCACACAGCACAAAGAGAGTGGAGGAAGCGCCAACTGACTGAAAGGGTCCTTAATGCGACAGCGACAGGGTTCTGGGTGCCCTGGGTGCCCCAGGTGCATGCTCTAACCAGGTGCCTTCTCAGTCTGACCCAGGCTCTCCGCCCTGGACTCCACCCTGTCCCTGTGCTCTTCGGGGCGGAGGTCCTCTGCCGTCAGAGACTGTAAAACACCCCTTCTCAGGTCTCTGCTGTTCCCTTCCCCCCTCCCTTTCCCAGGGACACCTGCTCTCGAGCCAAGCTCACCCTCTCACCTTTCTAGGAATTCTGCCCCCTGATCTTGAGCGCTCCTGGCATGTCCCCCTCTACTGCGAAGCACCTCCCATTATGGTTGTTTGTTTCTTTATTCACATCAAGACTCCAGATTGGGTGTACCCCGCCCGTGGTCCCCAGCCCACATGGCCCCAGAGCAGCAGCACTAATGCAACCTTTAACATGATGATGTCATTTTTAACCTGATCTGTCCTGATTCAGTGTATGGTGCTGAAGCTTGGGGGGCATCGGCGTCATGGCCCGTGTCTGTAATCCCAGTGCCTGGAAGCCAAGGCGTCCGGTTCTAGAAACTGAGAGCCTGCACTTCGCTGCCACCAGCACCCTACTGGTCAGAGCAGGCAGCCTGGACCTGTGGTGTCTGAGGAAGCGCTGAGGTAACGGTGCCAGGACCAAACTTCCCACACATCACCACTGCGGTGAGTTTGGCTGCAAAACATCCCCAAGTCAGGCTGCTGCTGAGCTGTCACTGTGCTCTCCCTTCTTGGCAGATCGTCGCCCCCTCCCGAACCCCTGAAGCTGCAAGACACCTGCGACTTTGATCCCACGCCAGGAGTGGGGAGCAGCCACTCCCAAAATGAACCCCAGGGCGGACGCAGCAGCTCTAGGAACTCTTGTCTCAGCACTGGTTTCTGAAACTGTTATCTCCCTCACCCCCCCTTTCTCCTTCTCCTCCATTTTCCGTTACTGGGATTTAACCAGTAACACGCTGGCCAAGCGCGCTACCAGTGAGTTACAGCCTTTTTTACTGTATTGAGACAACATCTTGCTAACTTGCCCAAGCTGGCCTGAAACCTGTGACCCTGCCTCAGCCTCCGAAGTAGCCGGGATTCCAGGCCGGCGCCACATGCTCCCATTATTCCTTGTGCACCCCTGTGTTCTGCCACTTGTCCTGTTCTACCACCTGCACCACACAGTGCACCTTGTACCACGGATGGATGGAGGAATGGTAACACCCAGCTGGGATTCTTTTTCTTTTTATTACTAGCATTTTAGCCCAAGACCTTCACTCTGGGCTATGCACATAGCACTTTGTCTGTTTGGAGACAGGCTCTAAATTGCCCAGACTGTATTCACACTTGTGATCCTCCTGCCTCAGCCTCCCTGAGTGCTGGGGATCAGGTATGAGCACTAAGCCCAGTCCAAATCAGGATTTGTAGGATGTTTGCACTTTATAGCCTGCCAAGAAATGGGGTGGGGAGCTGCAGACTGAAACCCTGGTGCCCTGGGCAGACAGGCTGCTTTTGGTTCCTCAGGGTCTGCCCAGCCCAGCCCACCACAGGCTTGATTTCCTCTTCCCGTTTGGGAAGCTGGAGGGACCGTTTCTGCTTCTGAGGCACCCGGGGCTTTGTGGGGCAGGACGCGGAGAGCAGTGCGGAGCGGGCGGCTCCCGAACGTAAAATGCTGACAGGAAGGACGGAGCTTGGCATAGCCAAGGAGACAAAGCCACAGACGCCCGGGCTGCAGTGGGCCGCCAAGGGCCGAGGCTCTGCCGCAGCCCGCGGGGAAGGTGCCGTGGCCAAGAAAAGGTGCTCATCTTTGCCAGAATCCAAGGGCACAGACTAGGACACCTCTTGCTGCAGATGGCATCCGGCAGTCACGACTGCTGCTCGTGCATGCGGCCCTGCAGGGCACGCAGCGCAGAGGGACAGCAGGGACCGGCCCTGGCACCTGCCGGCTGCCTGCTCCCGAGGGTGCGTCCTGTGCTGGTGGCCGCCAGTGAGCGTGGACAGTGAAGACCTCCGAGCCCCGGGCCTCACTGCTAGAGTTGGACAGACTGTGGGCCACCTCCACCGGGACTCTGAAAGGGCCCTGCGGATAGATGTCCTCCACCAGGCCAGGAGGCTCTCTGTGAAAATATGCGAGGCACCCGGACATTCCACACCTTGCCACGCGTCCCCTGCGTGGCTACAGATTTTCCAGGGGTCTCTGAGCCCTCTGGAGACCCAGGCACCTGGTCAGGCCGTCCTACCTCAGTCCGCCCCCTGGTGGCTGATGAGGAACGTACACGGGGTTCGTCCTGGTCCTGGAGTCCTAGATTCCACCGGGCCAGGACACGGTGAGGGTCCCAGTGTTACCCAGAACGCCTGTCTGTCCTTCCCAGCCCGCACCCTCATCTCCAGTGGGCAGGCCCGGGAATTGTTGCTTGGCACTGAGTCCCAGCCCGCCCCACCCTTCCCTCTGGAGGAGGAAGCTGTGAAAACATGAATTACAACGAAGGTTTCAGCTGCTGCCCAGCCCTTCCTCTGCTGCCCAGTACTCAGAGTGACCTATTCTTTCCCGGGTGCGAACATTTTACAAAAGAAGACAAATATTATCACTATCATTCAGTACATCTACCTCCCAGTAGCAGCCCTGTCTGGTAAAATGCTACTTTGGAATAGTAAGGAGGGAACCGGCATTTGTGAGCACCTGCTGTGATCCAGCACAGTCCTGAGGGCTTTCCCACGTCTTCCTGGCTGGGGGTACAGCTTGGTGACGCTGTGCTTGCCTAGCATGCCCAAAGCCCTGGGTTGGATCCCTAGTACCGCCAAAAGTTAAATAAATAAAAATAAACGCATCTTCCTTAATCTCCCCCACACCCTCGCTGGCTAAGTCTTCATGCCCTTATTTCATAGGCAGGGAAAGTAAAACACAAGCCTAGGCCCAGCTTCCCGCAGGAGCGGGAAAGTGATTCCAGTCCCAGCAACCCTAAAGCCCACAGGCCCTGCCTTGTGCAAGAGACAAGCACGGGGGTCTGCCTGCCTGCCCCTCCAAGCCCTGCCTCTAGGCCTGCACCCTCCCATGCTCCACAATCAGCTGTCCATCAGATGGGGTGGTGCCCACCTGGAGTCCCAGCACTTTGGGAGGCTGAAGCAGGAGGACCCAACATTTTAGCCCAGCCTGGGTAACTTAGCAACTTAACAAGACCCTGCTTGAAAATTTCAACCCCTATACACACACACACACGCACACACACACACACACACACACACACACACACACACCATCAATTTTCCATCCCTTTGTGTCCTTATCCTCAGATGTGTCACTGGGTAGCCCAGGCCCTCCTGTCATGGGGACAAGGACCAGAAGAAGGCACGATTTCCAGGGGTGAGAATGCCTGATGCGCTGCCTCCTGCCTGCAAAGAGCACAGAGTTTCGGACAGGCGGCCCTGGTACCCTGGGAACTGCAAAGCGGGTCGGCTTCCTCCTGTCCCGCTTCCGCCCCAGCTGGCCCCAGGACCCCACGGTCCTCTTCCCATCCTCTCAGGGACCTTTTCCACAGTGGGGGCCTGGCGCTCTCTTCTCACCCCCCGTGCCTGCTTCAGGGAAGCCACAGCGCCCACGTCCACCACCACGGTTCTCTCGTTCAACCGGCTCCCAGTAGGGCCGGGCCTGTGTGTGTGCAAGAGTGTTTTTTTGTGTCCTTGGTATTTTCAGCCTGTCTCTGCCTCTCAGTGTGAAGCCCCTGAGTAGCCTCAGGGAACAGGAGCTGGTGCACATGTGATGCCTCCTGTCCCCTCCTGCCCAGGTCACAAGGTCTCACCGCTCTGTCCCAGCCACCCTGACACTGACTCAGCCCCAGCATTTGTTTATTTTCTTTGCTTTACTGAGGATTGAACCCAGGACCTTTGGCACTGAGCTACATTCCCAAGCCTTTATTGTGTTTTGTTTTGAGATAAAGTCTCACTGAGTCACTAAGTTGCCAAGCTGCTCAGGCTGGACTCAAATTTGTGATCCTCCTGCTTCAGTCTCACAGAGTGCTGGGATTACAGGCATGCACCAGCAAGCTCAGCTCACCCTGGGTTGTTAAAATATCATGTGGAGAATTTGCATCATTGAAGAAGGTGCTAGAAGCAGATTCTCCTGGCCCAGCAGACCTGCCTGTCCCTGGCCACTGAGCTGGTCCTTCCAAGGCTTCAGCTAAGTGTTCCCGAAGCCCAGCACTGCACAGGTGTCAGGGACAGAAACTGTGCTGGGTTCCTCCTTCCCAGTCACACCGCAGGCTCGGGCTCCACCACCCCCAGAACAAAGGCACATTCTCACCAGCAGGGCCCTTCCTGAGTCAGAATCTGAATCCACTGCACAGAGATCGAGAAACAGGGTTGGAGGCAATCCAGGGACCTCAGGGTCTCAGGAGCTTGAGTCTCTTAAAAGAATCAGCCATGAACTCTGCTCCTTCACCCAGCAATACTTGGTAGCTCAGTGGCCCCTGTCCTCTAAAGAGTGAAAAAAGCCCTGGGGTCAAAATTCTGAATTTTCCCCTAATAAAATTGATCTTCTTCCCTTCCTTGCTGCCCACATTGTTTGCTTTCAGCTAGTGAGCAACTGTTCCTGCGCACACCCAGGATGGGGAGGAGTGCTTGGAGCTCCTCACCCGCCCCCTCTTCTGGCAAGGTGTGTGCCGAGCGCTCACAGGCTGATGGCACCCGGGACTGTCCCAGCTCTGGAGAGGCTGTGCTCCACCACCCTAAACTGACCCCTGGAGGGGCTAACACCCACAGGCTGTCGTCAATGCAAAATTGGTCCCCCCAACTTCTAAGCACACCCAGGATCCCCCGAGGAACAGAGTGGGACCCTTGCTAAGACACAAAACAGATAAGGCAATTAATGGAAAAATAAGCAGGTAACTAGTGCTGGGATCCAACTATCTGCCCATCTGTGGACTTTTAAACAAAATTCTACACCAAAGGGCAATGTTTAACTAATGCAGACCCGGGCCAGTGGAGGGCCCTGAGGACACTCAGAGCTCCCCTGTTCCCTAATGAAGTTAGAGTAGGCAGAAAGCCACGGTATGGTGAAGAAACACCAAGAGCAAGAACGTGATCTCGTGGGCTAGAGAAATTAGATTGGGAGTAATGCCCTTTGCTCCTCCCCCTCTCCATCCAGAGCCACTGCCTCACATCGCCACATTCCTGGATGCATGGATGGATGGATGGATGGGTGAGCGGATGGGTGGGTAGATGAATGAGTGAATGGGTAGATGGGTGGATGGATGGATGGATGGATGGGTGGATGGATGGGTGGATGGATGGGGTGGATGGATGGGTGCCTGGATATGTAGATGGAAAGATAATGGATTCCTAAGTAGATGGTTGGGTGGGGGGACAGATGGATCAACAGGTGATGGATGAGTGGATGGCGGAGAGGTGGATGGGTGGATGGATAAGTAGACAGATGGATGGGTTGATATGAATAAAACACTTTGGATAAAAGTCCCTGCTGTACAGTATATTCAGAATTTGATTCTAACATGAACTTCCAAGACAGAAAACTTACAACCATCCCTTAAACTTTCTAGAAGGCTGTGGGTCGCTTTGCTACCAGTCCCTGCTTCCTGATCTTTTGCTCCTTTCCCCCTCCGCCAAGCTTGTCGGTTTTCTCTCCAGGCCATAGTTTGTGTCTTCACCCCACTGCAGTCCTAGGAACCCCACTACTACCACCACTCTGCTGAGGACACTCAGTTAGTTTCCAGGCAAGTCATAAGGTGTCAAATTGGGCATGTGGCACACACCTATCATCCTAGCACTTGAAAGGCTGAGGCAGAAGGATCACCATGAGTTCAAGATCAGCCTGGGCTAGAGGGTGAGTTCAAGGCCAATCTAAGATACCTAATGAGACTTTGTCACAAAAAAAAGTCCGAAGGAGTATGAGTGTCATAAAATACTATAGTCAGAGGTTTAGTATTAGGTATTTTTTTCCTCTGAGATAGGACTTGGCATTTTATAGCCAGAAACTGGAATCTCTCCATCACCTTGGCATATACTTCTGATTTCTTCCAGGGCCTCCTGAGGAGAGGGCTCTTGTGATTTTCAGTCTGGCATAGGCCCTACCAAGTGCCATCAGCCAGAGCCTGCCTACCAACGTCTCCTTCTAAAACGTGGCTCCTGCCTGATTCCCTCTTGGGGATGGAAACTCTTACCCTGCACCCCAGCCTGACTCGTTCCAGAGACTGGGATATTACACCAATGGGCGGGCCTCCTGTGGGCACGTATGGCGTGCTGACCACTGCGTACCAGCTAGAATGGCCTCCTGTTGGATCCCCATCCTGGGGATCTGCAGAACTGAGGGGCCCCACCTCAACACCTTAGGGCTCCTCCAGCCCAACAGAAGCACCACCCAGTGTCCAAAGCAGAGTCAGTAAGAGGCTTTCTTTGTCTGTCCTGGTGCAGAATGGTCATCTAGGACAGCTCCCAGTCCTTCCCCCAGAAGAACAAAGCATTCTGTCTCAAAGATTAAGAAATAACCCTCTCTCCTCACACAGCGGCTGGCTCCTTCCTGCACACTCAGAATAAAATGGGTAAAGCAGGGGGAGATGAAAGGCTGTGCAATCTCCATGAGTCACCAGAGAGCAGACAGGTCTCTCACTTGCATGCCCGACAATAGGAAATGGGTGAGCCGGTCTTCTCACCCCCACCCCTGCCAAAGAGATCATCCGTGCGACAGCAAGTCTTACGTCCATACAGACGGAATGGAACAGCACATCTCTGTGTAAGAACGGGAACCTCTCCTGAAGCGACACTGCCTCTCCTTCATGCCCTTCCATCCAGGAGCCAGAGTTTGCTGATGAACTTCCCACAGCAAGGAAAATGCCCTGCACCAGCACTGTCCACAGGAGTGACCAGGAAATATGGCTCGTGACACTGGGGACCTGGATATTTAACTATTTTCATTTCAATTAACTTTTCACTGAAATAGCCTCCTGTGGCTGTGGCCATCATGTTGGACGGCACAGATCTGTTCAGAGGCCTCGACTACGCCAGGGCTTAATTGGTCCTGAAGTTGTGGCCCACAAGCCAGACCAGCCCAAAGGCACATTTTGTTTGACCCTCAGAGTGATTTTAATGGATTTTTAATTTATAGTCCCATATTTATAGATTAGGAGAGTATTTGCATGTGTGGCAATATCCCACAAGAGATACATCCTCCATATATTCCAAACCTATACTAATAAAAAATTCTAAGAAAAATACACGAGGAAACTTTTCATGAAAGGTCACACTCCATGTTCTTATGGAAGGTCAGAAGCTCGGGCAATGCTACCAAAATTGTTGTACAGATTCAATGCAATTCCCATTAAACTACCATCAGCATACCTCACAGATCTAGAGAAAACATGCCTTAAATTCATCTGGAACCAGAAGAGACCCAGAATAGCAAAAGCAATTCTGGGCCACAAGGACAAGTCAGGTGGAATCACAATCCCTGACCTGAAATTATACTACAAAGCTACTGTAATAAAATCAACCTGGTGCTGGCTAAAAAACAGACCTGAGGATCAATGGAACAGACCA
This sequence comes from Dinomys branickii, assembly GCA_004027595.1. Classification (NCBI taxonomy): domain Eukaryota; kingdom Metazoa; phylum Chordata; class Mammalia; order Rodentia; family Dinomyidae; genus Dinomys; species Dinomys branickii. The sequence continues at coordinate 64,888 of PVLD010009034.1, forward strand.
GAAGATACAGCCACAACCACAAACACACTCAGCCACCTAATCTTTGACAAAGGGGCCAAACAACCTCACTGGAAGAGAAGTAAGATAGCCTCTTCAATAAATGGTGCTGGAGAAACTGGCTTGCTACTTGCCAAAGACTGAAAATAGACCCAAGTCTATTACCATGCACCAAACTCAAGTCAAAATGGATCACAGATCTCAATATGAAAACAGAAATACTAAACCTATTGGAAGAGAAAGTAGGTAAAAATCTTGAAGACACGGGAGTAGGCAGAGAGTTCATGAACAAAAATCATACTGCAAGGGAAACACTTCAAAGAATCAAGAACTGGGACCTCATCTTACTGAAAAGTTTTGCACATCTAAAGAAATCACCAGCAGAGTAAAAAGAAAACCCACAGATTGGGAAAAAATCCTAACTGGCTGTTCCTCGGACAAAGGCCTTCTATCTAGAACATACAAAGAATTAAAAAACATGAACCTGTCCAAATTCAAAGGCCCAATCCAGAAATGGGCATCTGAGATGAATACACATTTCTCAGATAAAGAAATACAAAGGGCAAATAAATATATGAGAAAATATTCTACATCTTTAGTCATTCAAGAAATGCAAATAAAAACAACATTGAGATTTCATCTTACCCCAGCAAGATTGGCCAGCATCAACAAATCGTCCAATAACAAATGCTGGCGAGGCTATGGAGAAATAGGAACTCTCCTGCTCTGCTGGTGGGAATGCAGACCGGTGAAACTACTGTGGAGATCGGTTTGGAGATTCCTCAGCAAACTAGGTCTAGAGGTCCCAGCCAACCCAGCTATTCCCCTTCTGGGTATTTTCCCAGAAGATCTGAAAATGTCATATCACCGTGATATATGTGCACCCATGTTTATAGCAGCACAATTTGTAATAGCTAAATCATGGAAGCAACCCAAATGTCCATCCACAGAGGACTGGATTAAAAAACTGTGGCATTTTTACACAATGGAATATTATTCAGCTGTAAAGAAGGACAAGCTGGAGGCTTTTATAGGCAAATGGTCACGGTTAGAGACCATACTCATAAGTGAGGTAAATCAGATGTGCATGTGCAAACAGCGTATTATATTATTAGTGTAGGAACGTGGAGGTGGGAATATAAATTGGGAGGTATGAAGAGAGGCTGCTCAAAAGTAGAGAGCGATCAGGATGAAGGGAAGGAGGAAAGGAAGCGGGGATAGCTGTGTAGGTATGTATATAGGTGCAGGATGGCTGACATGGTTGCACTATTGTCTCATGTCGTTTTGATGTAAGGAACAATCAATGATCAATTGTTTTATCAACCTTGTATGTCTATTTGTATTGTCCTGAGCATACATTTTGAAGTTATTAATGTGTAAGACAACAACCATTGTTGATCCCCCGCCACCTTACCTGTAGTTCAGTTTTTGCACTGTTCTTGTGCTGCTGTGTGTCTGTTTGTTGGTGTTTTTGTTCTTTTACTTTTAAAATTAAAAAAAAAAAAAAAACCTCGGGCAACTCTGATTACTGTTCCTGTGGAGCCAGGCACCGCTGCTCTGCAAACCCGTGTGGTCTTCTCACTGTGGAGCTGGGTTTCGGCTCCACCAGTCATTTGCCTAGGCCCCTTCATCCACGAGTGGACATGTCCTGTGAGGCCAGGTCCTCTACCATCTACCCCAGACCTCACCTTCCTGAGCAGCGCTCACTCCCTCTCTCTCCCTCTCTCTCTCTACTTACGACCCTGAAAAGTCTGAAGGAAAAGAAGGAAAAGCACTTTTATGAAAGAGCTGGTCTTCACGAATGTTCTTGGGAGTCACCTTTACCGCTGTGAAATCAATGCCACCTCTTCCCTCTCACAGATGACAAGACTGAGGCTGGAAGATGTAAAATGACCTATATAACTGGACAGAGAGCAGACAGCTAGAAAGTAACACCCCAGCCTCAAACCCAGGGCTATATCAGAATCCTCCACTGGTCCCCTACAATGTCATCTGCACACCTCACATGACTGTCACATTATAAAAACCCTGCCCCTGGGCATTGTCTTCATCTCCAGGCCACTTCTTCTGTGCATGTGTTCAGGGCCTAAGCAATGGGACTGGTCCTCCTTTCTGTGGTTGTGCACTGTGGCAGTGGCTGCTAGCTGTTCCCCAAATCCACGTTTTCTTTCAGTACACAGCTGGGCCACATTCCCAGCCTCCTCAGAAGCCAGATGTGACAGCTCTAGCCAGTTGAAGCCATCTCTAGAAACACAGAGAACTCCCGGTGTCCACCTCAAAACTTGTGAACCTTCCTGAGAGCCCGGGGAGCGGTGCCTTGCAGGTGGGGAGCTGGGTAACTGCAGGGGGTGGGAAGCCTGCGTCTGTCCCTGCCAGCTGATCGCACCACTCCCTCGAACTGCAACACAATGCAGAAAAAAACTTGTGTGCTTCAGTCCCTGCAGCTCTTGGGGGTCTGTTTGTTGCCGCAATACCTTTTTCTACCTAACGGCTATCACAGTGCTGGTTGAATTTTAAATTTTTATGAAACACACACACATGCACGCACCTCTTGACTTCCTTCACCTCCTTGACCTCAGTGACCTCAGCGACCTTGGCCTGCCCTTATGTAGAGCCACTGGCTCTTGAGGCTACCTGGGCCTCATCCTCTCACTGTAGCACGGAGAGCAGCCAAGTCTCCTTCTCCACCCCTACCGGATGCGGCATCCAGCGCCCGCACAATCCCTACGGTAGCACCCTTCTGTCACTGTTGCCCCGCAGCCTCCCAGCCCCTGAGCGACTGAAAGCCCACTGTGCCTTCCCTGCGCCAGCTGAGAGTGGCTGGGAAAAACGCGCCCTGCCTCAGTGATCAGGACGAATAATCTCATAAGAGCCTCCCACCAGCCTTGACCATTGCCCTCTCACCTCTCAGCAGGAGCCACGTGCCTTACTGTTCTTGTGTGTTCTCAGCCCGGGAGCCGCAATCGGGCCTTCGTGATAAGACAGGAGACAGCAAAACCTTTTCCGAGACGTAGTCACCTCCCTCCTCCTTCCCTACAGTCGCACAGAGGAGGTCAGCCTGCTGCTCCCAGAGGCTGTGCCCTTTCCCACCCCTCTCTCTCCTGCCTCTCAGCCTGCTCCTCCCTCGAGCTTGGAGTCAGGCACCAGCCCTGCCCTCCCACCCACGGCGCTGGGTTCCTGTGGTACCAGCTGGTTCCCCACTGCTGCCCTTCTTCCACAGTGATGTTTTTGGAAAATGCGGTCTACACGCACAGTCTTCACGGCCTCAGCGTCTGCTCCCTCTCCCCTCTCACTGCACTCCAAGTGGCTTTGCCTCTTGACTCCACTGACTGGTCCAGCAAAGGGTCCCCAACTGGTCACCAAAGAACACGCCACTGACTTTACTGGAAGTGACCTCTCTGTGACACCTAACATTAGTGCCTCTACCTCTTCTTTGAATAGCTACTCGTTTTCTTAAAAACCTTACTCTAGCATATTACTAAATGAAAAGTTTAAGTTCCGCAGCATTTCATATATTGTGATCACTAGCTGGAAAGCCAGTATCGACACATGATAAACCGCTCACACTAGGATTCAATTTTTTTTTTTTTGGCTGTTTTTGTTTTGAGATGAGGCCTCACTGTATAGTCCAGCCTGGCCTCAAGCTCATGACCCTCATGACTCAGCCTCCCCAGTGCTGGGGTGACAGGTGTGTACCACCACACCCGGCTGACAGCTCATTTAGTTGTGCATCATGCAGATGTACCATGGTTGGTCCATGCCCCTGCCCAAGCACATGCTGTATGGTTACACATTTTCATCTCATGACAGAGCATGACTGCTGAATCACATGGTGAGGGTATGTTTGGCTTTATAAGAAACTGCCAAACTGTCTTTGAAAATGGCTGCCTCCTTTTGCACCTCATCAGAAAATAAATGAGAGCTCCTATTGCTCCACAGGTTAATCAAAATCTGTCCCTTGGCACCCTCACAGATTGCGGATTTGGACCATTCTGTTGTGTTCTTTGATCTGTGTGTCTTTCTAGACTACCTGTTCTTATTACTGTAGCCTTAGAATACACAGTATTTTGTAATCAAGCAGTGTGACACCTGTAGCTTTTGTTCTTCTGGTTGCTCAAAATGGTTTTGTCTAGTCAAGGTCTTTGGTGGTGCCATACAAATTTTAAAATAGTTTTCTATTTCTAGAAATAATGTGAATGGGATGGGGTAGAGATCGCATTGAATCCATATATCATTTTAGGTAGGATGGATATTTACACAATATTCTTTTAATATGAACATAGGCTGATTTTCCATCTATGTGTATATTCTTTAATTTCCTTCATCAATGTTTTATAATCTTCAATACATAAATCTTTTGCTTCATTAGTTAAATTTATACCCACATATTTTATTCTTTTTGCAGCTGTGGTGAATGAGACTGTTTCTCTTAATTTCCTTTGTGGCTATTTCATGGTTTGTTTATAGAAATGAAATTTTCTATGTTGATTTTATATCCCAAGACATTACTGAATTCATTTTCAGTTCCAGTGAATTTTTGTTGAGTCTTTAGGGTATTATATGTATATGATCATATAATCTATGAACATGGACTTCTTGCTTTTTCCCTTTCAATTTGGGTGCCCTTTTTCTTGTCTAATTGCTTTGGCTAGAACTTTCAAAAGAAATGGTGGCATGAGCATTCTTGCTTTATACCAGATTTTAGAGGGAAGCTTTCAGTTTTCCCCCTTTGACTATGGTGTTAGCTGTGGGGTTTTTTGTATGTGGTCTTTTTGTGCTGAGGTCTGTCTATACATACTGCTTAAATTTTTTAATTTGAATGAGTGCTGAGCTCTGTGAAATGCTTTTTCATTTTATCTGTTCAAGTGGTCATATTTTTTTTACTTGTATTTTGTTTGTGTGGTTGTAACACACTGATTTGCATTTGTTGAAACATCCTTGTAGCTCTTGGACAAAAGCTATTGTGTCACAGAGTATGATCCTTTTAATGTGCTGTTGAATTCGATTTGCTAATATTTTATCAAGGATTTTTATGTCTATGTTCATCAGTGATATTGGCCTGTGGGTTTTTTTTTGTTTTTTTTTTTTTTTGCCTCATAAAACCAGTTTGAAGGGCTCCTCTTCTACTTTTTGGAAGAATTTTTAGAAGGATTGATATTGAATCTTCTTTACATGTTTGGCAGTATTCACTCATGAATTTTAGTAGATGAGCTGCCAGGTTGACCACTAGAATTTCCCCATGAAGTCATCAGGCCCTGGGCCGTCCTTTGTTGGAAGGGTTTTTACTACTGAAATAATCTCCTATGTTGTTACTAGTCTTCTAAAGCTCTTTCTTGCTTCCCAATTTAGTTTTGGTGGGTTGCAGTTTTCTATAAATGTATATATTTCTTCTAGGTTCTCCAGTGCATTTGCGTTTGACTGTTCTTACAATGCACTCTCTGTGACCTTTTTTATGCCTGATAAGTCCATTGTTAACATCTCCTCTTCTGATTTTGTGTCTCTTTTCTTTTTCTTAATTTAGGGAAGGGTTTAACAGTTTTGTTTATCTTCTTAAAAACACTTTCGGTTTTGTTCATTTTTACAAGTGCTTGGGCAGGGGCATGGACCAACCATGGTACATCTGCATGATGGAACAGTAAGATGAGCTATCGGCTGGACGTGGTGGTGCACGCCTGCTACTCCAGCACTGGGGAGGCTGAGGCACAAGGGTCATGAGTCTGAGGCCAGCCTGGACTACATAGTGAGACCTCATCTCAAAACAAAAACAGAAGCCAAAACAAAGTGAATTTTAATGCGAACTGTTTATAATGTGTTGATATTGGCTATCCAGTTAGTGATCACAGTACATGAAGTGCTCCATAACTTAAATTATTCATTGTTTTGATTTTTCTTCTGTTGTTCTCCATTTAATTTATTTCTACTCTAATCTTCACTATTTCCTTCCTTTGGCTAGCTTAGGGCTTATCTTGTTCTTTTTCTAATCCCATGAGTTCTAAAATTATGTTGTTTACTTGAGATATTTTTTCTTCTCAAATATAGGCATTCATTGGTACAAATTTTTCTTTTATAACTACTTTTGCTGTATCCAGTATGTTTTGGTATATTGGGCTTTCATTTTTGTTTGTTTTAAAATACTTTTCAAATTCCCTTTGACCCAGTGGTTGTTCAAAATCATTCCATTGTGGTTGGAAAAGGTATCTGGAATGTTTTGAATGTATTAAATTTGTCAAGACTGATTTTGTGGTCTAAGATCTGATCTGTCCTGGAGAATCTTCCGCATGCACTTGAGAGGAAAGTGTGCTCCTCTGCTGCTGGGAAGGAAGTTAGTTACACATATGTCAGTTAGGTCCACTTAGTCTACAGTGTTCGAGGTAGCTGTCATCAACTTTCTGTCTAGAAAGTCCATCCATTATCACAGGTGGGTACTTATTATTGGCAATAACTAAGTTCCCCAGCACTTCCCCACCACTAATGTATTTTGTCAGTTTGTGATGTCGGATCTGTCAGTATTTCCTTTACAATTTTAGGTGCTCCAATGTTGACTAAATATACATACATACTAGATGGATTGACATTTTATTATTATAGAATGACCTTATTTGTCTCTAGAGACAATTTTACAGTTAACATCTAGTTTACCTAAGTGTAGCCACTCCTGCCGTTGGTTACTATTTTTATGAAATAAAGCTTTTCCTCCCTTCACCATCAATGTGTGTCTCTTCATCATCCATGTGTGTCTTTGCTTCTAAAGTATGTCTCCTATAAACAGCACATCACCAGGCCTTGCTCTGTTACCCATTAGCTGCTCTACGCCTTTTGACTGATGAGTTTTACCCACTTTCATTTAAAGAAATTACCAACAAGAGAGCACTAAGTGGTGTTGCTCTGTTAATTTCTTTCTTTTTGTCTTTCAATGACTTTATTCCTCTTTTCCTCCTATTTTGTTTGATGAGTTTTGGTATTGATTTGCTTTGCATGTTTTTCACTATCTTTTGTGAAACTACTACATGTAGTTTTTGTTTTGTTTTGTTTTGCTTTGTTTCTGGTGCTGGAAATTAAACCCAGGGCCTCCTACATGCTAGAAAAGTACTCTTATCACTGAGATGGACTTCTGGCTCCCTATTACCTGGCTTTTATTTGTTATCTTGATACTTGTATAAAATATCTTGTAGTTGTAACTTTCCTTTTTAAATCACAACTTCAAATGCACACATACTGCTCTTTTAACCACCTGCATGTTTTGTGTTGCTGCAGAGTTTGCTTCTTTTAATGTTATGTACTCATTAACAAAACTTTATCTCACTTTCATATTGGTATTAAAAGAAATTTACACTCTCCGTATAATGTTTGATTATTCTATATACCTTTAGCCCTGAGATTCATGCTTTTGTGTTACTACTCGGCACAGTTTTCATTTCTATGAAATGAAAATTCCAGAAAGTAGTTCCTTAAAGCGGGCTTAATGGTGACAAAATTTTTCTCTGTTAGATTTGTTTTTTGTTTTTCGGCTTCCCCAGCTGTAACGCTGTGTTAGAGATGAGTCCCCTCAGAGATCACAGCTTTGATCTCCCCTCTATTTCTACTAGATAACTTTGTCTGGTGTGGTATTGTTGGCAGGTTTTTTTTTCCTTCCAGAACTTTGAATGTATCATCTACCCTGTCCTGGCCTGCTGTTTCTGCTGAGAAAACTCGAGACACTGAGGGTCTAGTGGAGATTCCTTTGTATGTGTTGAGTCCTTTTTCCTTTGCTGCTCCTGACAATTTGGTTGGACAATGGCTTGGGTTAGATTTCTTTGAATTTGTCCTATTTGGAGATCTTTAAGCTTCATGAATCTAGAGGTCTATTGCCCTCCCAGGATTTTGAAATTTTTCAATCATTATTTCAGTAAGTTTTTCTGCTGCTATTTCTCTTTCATCTTCTGAGACTCCTTTAGTGCATACACTGACTTGCTTGGTGGTGTCCAACAAATTTCATAGGTTTCTTCATTCTTTTTTCTTTTTCTCCTCTGGCTGGGTAATTTTAGATGGTCTGTCTTTGAATTTACAGATTGTTTCTTGTGTTTGCTCTAACTGTTGAAGGGCTTGGTTCAATTTTACATTCATTCATTGTATTCTTCAGCTCTAAGATGTGCTTGGTTTTTACTGCTTTTATAGTGATTTCTAACTCTTCATTGAATTTCTGGTTTTGTTCTTGTATGGTTTTCCTGATCTCACTGAGTTGTCTAATTATGCTCTCTCATACCTTATTCGTCCTCCCTAAAACAATTATTTGGTGTTCTTTTGCAGGCAATCTGTGTGTCTCCTTTTCTTTGGGGTCAGTTACTGGAAAACTGCTACTTTCCATGGATGTTGTCATACTTCCTTGATTTTTCATATTTCTTATATGGCATTGATGTCTATATATTTGAGAGATCAGTCAATATGGACCGGCTTTGAAGCAAAAGGCCTTAGTGTACAAGTGGATGTGAGACTACCTGTGTGGGGTGTGGCAGCTCCGGCCTCAAGGTTACACGGGGGCAGTGATGGCTGCAGGGAGGGTGCGGTGATGTACTGTGTGGGGCCTCATCTACTGAGATTAGCAAGACCAGAGTATCTCAGTGGGCAGCACCACAGATGTCCATAGTAGTGGTGAGGAATATTGAGGTCCTCCTGATCTTTTTTCTGTCCACACAAGGAAGTCATGGTCAAAGCACTGGGTTGGGTTAATAGGTCCACTTCCTGCACTGATAATGCCAATGTCCAAGGCACATGACCATGCAGAGTGGCCAAGAAGTTAGAGTATGGCTCACAGGTGTGGCTGCAAAGAGGAGACACAAGCTCTGGTCCTTGAGAGAGGTGTCATGGGCAGGATGCAGCAGTGGATTCCTCTCCACTGGGATGTAGCAGAGCTCCTTCCTCGGCAAAGTGGGCTCCAGCCCCATCAGCTGGGCTCAGTGGCAATGAAGATGGTGTAAGTCCTCTGTGGCAAAAGCTACAGGTGTCCCCATGGGGATAAGGGCTACTAGGGTCCTTTTCTCCTTTACCTCATGCCAGGAGGTTGCACCAATGCGCTGCCTCTTGGTGCATACAGGTATTGAGCTCTGCTGGCTGGAGTAGGGGATGGCATGGATTTAAACACTTGTGGAACCTTTCCCTGTAGTGGTCCTTAGAGTTTGTGCTCCATCAGATTTCTGTAGTTCTTCACGCCTCCATACACACACCTAGCACTAGAGATTAAACCCGAGCCTCACACATACAAGGTGACAGCACTATCACTGAGCTATATCCCTAGCCCTTTTCTATTTTGAGATGGGGTCTCACTAAGCTGTCCAGGCTGGCCTTGAACTTGCAATCCTCCTGCCTCAACTTCCTAAGTGGCTGAGATTATAGCTGTGCACTATGACACCTGGCTTCTATACAGTTCCTTATTGAATACTAGAACTTTCCTGGAGCTAGTTTTACCAGTATGCAGTTATTGTTTGTTTTTTGTTGTTTTTCTGTTGGGGCAGTGAACATCCCAGTTTGCCATTTTGCTGGAAGTGTTATGGCTTGTGTCTATATGTCCCCCCCAAAGCTCCACGCAGTCATTGGTGGGGCTTTTTCAGAGGTTGCTGAATCTATAGTATGTGATTGATCCATGGTGCAATGCTAGGATTAAGGGTGGGTGACTGCTAAATAAATTCATGCTTAGTTTGGCACTTCCCTAATCCTGCTAGTCTGTGTACAATGTAAGAGCAGAAAGAGGCTTGTCTTGTCCCTTGCTTGCTTTGCTACCTTCTGCCTATGAAAAACCTTCTCCTCCACAATGACCCAGCAAATTATGGACTGACACCTCTATAAACCATGTTCTAAATGAACCTTTCCTACTTTAACTTTGGGTGTTAGGTATTCTGTTCAACAATGAGAGAAAAGTAACTAAGACACCCAGTAAGGACATTTTTGTTATTTTTACAGTGATAGATCTGGCTGCCACCATCTTTACCAAGTGATCAATGTTATCATAACCAGTAACGGAACAAATGAGCATCATGTACCTCATGATATATTCCATGACAAGATGTGAGGTCACATCAGTGTTCATCTCAAAAAACTGTGTCAATTGTGCAGGAACCTCAGATACATCCAACGGAGAGATGGCCTATAAAATAGGTAACCTTTCATTTCTGTTAGGTGCCAGAGGTGTGCAAGTCAAGGAAAAATGAACTGCTCCAGAGTGAAGGGTACCAACAAGCACAACAACTAAATGAAAATCATCCTGTGGATATTAGACTCCATAAAGGACATTTTCAACAAGCAGAGAAACTGGATAAGAGAATGAAGATCAGAAAGTAGCACTGTACCAATGTTAATTTTCTGATTTTGATGGTTTTAGTAATGAAGGATGGTATTCTTATGCTTTAGAAAATATACCCTAAAGCATTACAAGATAATGGAACATCATATCTACAGCGTACCCTCAAATAATTCAGAGAAAACACATAGGTGTGTGGTGGTAGAAGGAAAAAATAATAAAATAAAATAATAATAATAATTAAATGCCACCAGTTAGGGAAGCTGGATGAAAGATACGCAGAAATTCTGCAGCATTTCTGCAACTTTTGTGGACATTTTAAACTAATTTTAAAATGCAAAGTTTTTTAAAGCTTAAAAGGCACGAACCAATTTTCATAAAATATTAACTAAGTAATACTAAGTGTCTGGCATTCAGGACCCTGTGCTGAAGCATCCTGCACCTCTGAGTGTATCTCTGTCCTATAGCAGCCTCAGCAGCATGTCCAGCCTGGCTTCCACCCAGGCGCAAAGGGCAGATCCAAAACCAGGCTTTGGTCTCTCACAGAACATCTGATTTGCCCTAATTATCCAAATAGTCAGGCAATCATAATGAGACCATCACCTAATCATTTCAATAGGAGGCATCTCTAATTCCTATAGTGCATAAGCTGAGGGCAGCGACCCACATCTAGAACAGTTAGACACACAGGAGCTGAGGGAGTCACTCCCTTCTATCCATTTACAACAATCCTAAACAGGACATGTGGCCGTTCTTCTTTCCACTTTCCTAAGAGAGGTAGAAAATGAAATGACAGAACCCCAGACCTCTGAGAGCACGAGCAAGCTGGACTCCGAGCCTGACCTTCACTCGCATCACACGACTCCCGTCTCATTAAAGGTTCATAAATACATACTACATGCCGCACATGAATTAAAATCTGAGTGACTTCTGGGACAGAACGCCTGTTGAGAGTCCCGAAGCTGCCTCAGCACCCTGTCAATCATCCCTGTCAATCACACCTAGAGACTCAGAGGGAGGCACCGGGGCCGAGGTGCCTATGTGTTAAATTCTGAAAGGCTGATTTACTGGCGATGGCAGCTATTGTCACTTCCGTGTGCTAGAACCCACGTGCAGTATGGTGGCTTTTCTCTCATCCTGGCACCATCTGTCTGTCTGGGCCATGTCTTTCCTTGGCAGGTACTTGCCCTGAGGCCAGTTTCTCAGTGATCATCAATAAATGCAGCTGCCCACCCCTCGCTGCCGGTGTGCACTCGGCGACGCCTTGCTTGCTGTGCACAGGAACCTGAACTTACTTGTCATTACATGGTAACACGCCTGTATCCGAGCACTCCGGTAGGCTGAGGCAGGAGGATCACAAGATTAACTCAGCCTGGGCAACTTAGCAAGACCCTGTCTCAAAATAAAAATTTAAAAGGGCCAGCAATGAAGCTCAATGTAAAACCCTGGGTTGAGTGCCCCTCCCACTAGAGAACAAAAACACCCCCCAAACTATCAACAAATTTCTTTCAGCCATTCATTAGAAAATCAGCTTTAAAAACATCCCACACCAGAAGAAAATATTATGCGTCACAGCATTCATTTACTTTCTTCTCAGCTGCAAGTTTACTGGCTGTGCCCTACTCATCCCCAACCAGATCTCTTCTGTGGCTGAGTCAGGGTGTGGCCGCCCCTCCTCACCTGCCCTCCATGGCCTTCCTCCTCCACGCAGCCACCTCACAATCCTGACCTTCATGAGTCTCTGCTACGTGCAAACATCTCTCGCTTCTCTTGCACCTCCTTTAGGCTTAATTCCAGATTCCTCTTAGGTAGAACACAGTCCACTCCCTTTTGTCAATACCCCACTCAGGCCCTGCCCACCTAATCATTTACTTGTAAGCAGCTTTTCCCACAGAGCTGATAGTTTCAAGGGGGAGAATGCGACATGAACTTGTGCGGTGACCGAGGCAGGGTCACCGCAGGGCGTTCTCACGGGTGGTCCTGCTGTTGTTGACACAGACACTGGCACTGAGTCCTGGCACCCTCATTTCAAAGCAAGCCCAACAAGTTAATAATCTCTCCTCAATTAGCTCATCTAAATCAATAACTACTTTCCACTCTGATTCATAAAACAGATCCGCATGCCCGGCCTGAAACAGCAACACAAACCTCAGCATTCAGTTTTGCATCAGTAGGACCAAAACCCCGTTCATTTTTCTCTTATACTTTCCACTGCAATCTTCACGCTTGTACTTTATGAACTGAATTCAGGCTACAGAGCAGAGTAGAAGATCACACAGGTTCGAAGGCGATAGTGAGACCCGAGATAGGCATGATTTAAGCTGGCTGGAGAGAAGAGGCACCGCAGGATCCCAGGATCTACCCAGCTCTGTCCGACCTTCGAGACCTCGTTTGTAGGACTTCCCACAGGTTCTCGCAGACGCCAGGAAGAGTTTGCTGTTGTGACTCTCCGTGGTCATGCACCCCCTATGTCTCCCAGACATAATTTTGCTTTCCTCCTCCTTTTGTTTGGCCTAAATTTGCACTGCAGAAGCAGTTTCTTCCTCACCCCATCACCCCTCATTTATCAAATAAACTTCTGGCACCATTTTTGGCTTGTCTCATTCAGTTCTTTGTTTGAAGAAGGACCTGTACCAAGTTTAAAGAAATCACCCGATAACAATAGTTGAGCTTTTACTGCATGCCAGCTCATGCTCAAAGATTGCAAATATTACACATTTAATCCCCCAAACAGCCCTAATGTCATGGGGCAGATGTCTGTGCCCCCCTAAAATTCCTATTTTGAAGTCCAATCCCCAATATGATGGCACTGAGTGGTAGGGACTTTGGGTGGTAATTATTTCAGGAGGGTGGAGACCCCTTTAAATTGGATTAGTGCCCTCATAACAAAAAAGAATGACCAATTCCCCCAAATGCACATAAATAGCATGCATTGCAAATACATACCAATAAGAAAACAGAAAGAAAGAAAAGAGAACATAGAATTAGCACACACTCTTTCTGCCATGCAGGGAACCAAGTTTATTGTCTGCAGCCTGAAAGAGACCCTATCACACCTGGCTGTGTGGGCAGGCTCCAGACTGTGAGAAATTAATGTTAATTGTTGAAGTCATCATTTTATGGCAATTTGTTGTAATAGCCAAAGTAAGGCAGCTTAGACACTGTTCTCTCTTATGCTAATTTAAGCGATAAGGAAACTTAAATTAGAGATACAGTCATAGAACAACTGTTGTCAGATAATATGTAGGATGCCTAATTAAGTTTGAATTTTAAATAAATGAAGAATATGTTTTTTTAAGTATAAGAATGTCCCAAATATTACACGGAACATGATTACACTACACTGAAAAGTTATTTGACATTTATCTAAAATTCAAAATTAGCTAGGTGTCCTGAATTTCTGTTTGCTAAAATTCGCAACCCGACAAGGAATGGGCAAGCTGGCCACAGTTGCACAGGTAGCGGGCAGTAGTAACAGGCAACCTGGTGCCAGGAAGCTCGCTCCAGAATGCACAACTTTACCTTGTAAACCTTTGTAAGGATTAAAAGATGGTCCAGCTAAGTGCCCAGTAAGGACTCACACTCTACTTGCCAACAATAATGCTAATAACTCCTGATGTTATTGCTGTTAGCTCACTGAACCCCTTTATTCCTTCCGACCTTCTTTTTTTCTGCTACACTAGAGATTGAATTATGTATCTTCAAATTGGGCTGCATCCTCATCCCTTTTACTGTATATTTTGAGACCTAAGTTACCCAGGCTGGACTTGACCTTGACATTCTTCTGCCTCAGCCTCCCAGAGTGCTGGGACTACAGGCACAAACCACCACACCCGCCCACTCCAATCTAAACAGCACGTTCCATTCCTTGGACCTTCAAAGCACTTGGACTTCTCAACCTGTTTCCATTTCCCAGCTCCTGAACTTTCCCAGTCCTTCCGTGCCACTCCCTCATTCTTACCGAACCTGCTTTCCCAGTGTCCCTCCAGAACTCACCCTGACCTTGCTCATCATTACCTTGCCTCCTTCAAGCCCCTAGTGACCCACTGTCTTTGTTCCATCTGCGATCTCCGGGATGCTTCTCACCCTCCAAACATCAGAGCATTTCACACCGTGTTCTCAGGCCTCTTCGCCAAGGCAGCCTTTCGGCACCAGGGATCCTCCAAGGCTGTGGGCAATGTTTTGTTTTAGTTTCCTGCCGCCCCCTAAGATATTTTTGCCAGTCACCAGACGGAACAGGGACAACTGTATATCCACAGACAAAGTGATGGAGTTAGACTCTGACCTCCACCACATGGAAAAGCTAACTCAAAAGGGATCCAAAGCAGAAGTCCATCTCATAATAAAATTAAAAGGGCTGGGAATGTAGTTTAATGAGAGAATGCTTGTCCAGTACTAGAGAGAGAGAGAGAGAGAGAGAGAGAGAGAAGGAGGGAGGGAGGGAGGGAGGGAAGGAAGGAAGGAAGGGAGGAAAAAAGAACCCTAAATAAGTCCTGGTGAAGATGTGGAGGAACTGGGCCCATACGCTGCTG
>PVLD010009035.1:0-79685 GCA_004027595.1 Dinomys branickii
CTACGTGGCTGAGTATTAGAAACCACTGGGACTTTTTCTCTTCACTGGTGTCAGTTAAACTCTTCGAGATTATTACTGGATCCCAACTCCCTGGATTAGTACAGGCAGGGACAGGCTGTTCTCAAAGGGAGCACTTGCTAGTAAGATAGAATTATTTGTTTTACAAGACTGATTTCAATAAATAGCATACTGTAAAGTAGATTATAGTATGATGCATAGTTGCACAAATACTTATATGTACCATATTATACTAATTATCTGGTAGTATCATAACAAATTACCATAAATGTAGTGGCTTTAAAAATACCAATTTATTATCTTGCAGTTCTAGAGGTTAGAAGTTTAAAATGGGTGCTACGGGGCTGAAATTACAGTTTCTATGGGGCTAGATTCTTCTGGAGTCTGTAAGGAAGAATCCCTTTCTTTGCACTCTCTGGCATTAAGAGGCCGCCCACATTCCTTGGCTTGTGGCTTCATTCTTTCCTCTTCCAAGCCAGGAATGTTGGATCAAGTTATTTTTTATGCTGCCATCTATTTCTTCCCTCTTCCACTTTAAAACCCCTTGTGTTTATATTGTACCAAACAGGATAATCCAGGATAATCTTCCTATATAAGGTCAGCTAAACAGGAATTTGAATTCCATCTGTAACCTTCAGTATGGATTGTCATGTAAGGGGACACACAGTTCCCAGACATGGAAAGTGGACAGCTTAGAGGGACAATGTTCTGCCATATTAACAGACATTTGATGTGAGTCACCCAGTTGGAAAAACAAGTCAGTCTTCAGTGAAACTAAGCAAAATTCAAGATCGAAGCTTAAATAGATTAGAACACAAATAAAATAGCATTTTGAGTGCTCTATGAAGTCTGAAATCCTACTGTGGGTGCTATGCTGTTGAACATTTATGAACAAGTACCTACTCAGCACTAGACGCTGTTAAATCTGTGTGCGTTAAGAAGCAAGGAAGTCCCTGCCTGTCATCCAGGAGCTTGCTTCGGTGGAGAGAGACAAGCATGCTAACAGTATATGAGAAACAGACACTGACTGCTGTGGTGTACAGCAAGGGCTACTTCTCCTCTCAAGATGGCATTTACACAGACTAGGTCAATCCAGAGTTGTCCCAGAGGCTTACCATCACCAGATATCCCGTGGTGGTCTTACCCTGAGAAAACTAATATTCTCAGGCTGGCAAAAGCACTTATAAAATCATGTGACCATATTGCTTTGGCTTCTCCTGGAGCTCTAGAAGAAATCAGTGTGAGAAACCTGAAGAATGAGGTTCATTTGTTTCTTCTCTGAAATTGGACTTCGTTCTTTTGTTCAGGTGAAAGCTCACAAATGCCTTCAATCCTTCAGCAGATGCACCTAAATACCTTGCTCTATTTAGATTTATATCATGAGCCCAAGATGCAGCAAATTTCAGGGTTGATGCAATCACGGGTTGTCTTATATGCCTCAACTGTAAGTTGAAGCCAAATTTAAAAGAGATGGAGCTGAGCATGGTGGGCGCACGTCTGTAACCCCAGCACTCAGGATGCTGAGGCAGGAGGATTGCTGCAAGTTCAAGTCCAGCTTGGGCTACAAACTGAGTTGAAGGCAGCCTGAACTGCACAGAGAAACTGTGTCTCAAAAGGACAAAAAAAAAAAAGAAAGAGAAAAAGAAAAAGAAAGCCTATGGGCCGCCATGAAGGAGGAGGGAAGTCTGAAGATGACTCCTGAGAGTCTGAACTTGAGTGACTGAAAGTTTGAAAAGCAGCCTCATCTTGCAGTCTACTTTGCCACTGTGTCTACTTTGGATGTTATGAGGGAAGCAGCTAATTTAGAATAAAACTAAATTCCTATTTAGCTCAAAAGTTCAGGAAATAAGAGCATTTTTTTCCAAGAAGTGAGTGTGTGTGTATGTGTGTGTGTGTGTGTTTAAAGAGAATAAAAAATAATTTAAAAACATTAGAAAGAATACACAATTTAGTTCACTAAACAAGATGCTAGTAATTCAACAATGGTTATTATATTGCATATTGTCGTCTTCAAATTAGTTGTTTAGATTACCAGATATAAGCATGAAAAATTCATCAAAAAATTTAAAAAGAAGAAAAATAATTTAAGCATTGACTGTTCCTTTCAAGAGCTTTTGAGAGGTTTCCTTAAAGTGACCTGAAGCTCATTATCACAATCACTCTCACCTGCAAGAGCATCGCCTGCATGGGGGAAGGGCGTTTTAAGGTCTAGATTCCTGGCCCTTTGCTCACTTCTGAACCCAAACACACAGGCAGGCAGGAGCTTCACGCCATCCCATGGGTCTTGTTGCATTCTAGACCTGCTGTCACTGAAGGGAGAGGTTACATTCTGAAGCACTACAATCAGGAAGATTTGAGTTTCAGTGTGGTTTTACCACTTCCTAAGCAACCTTGGAAAACGACTTCCTATTTTAGTCCTCACTGTCATTTGCCTTAGGGTTTCTCTGTTTTTGTTATGCCTCCATGCATTAGAGTACCATAACATACTTTTTAAAAGTACAGAGTTTTACTCTAGTTTCTGAGGAATGGGCTTTGGCCTGGAAAGACCTATGCTTTATTTTTTAAAAACCCTAGGTTGAGAGTCATTGACAGTATTGAGATAGCAAGACCAAAATAAGAACACATATTAAGCAGGACTGCTGGGGTATTTCTTTATCTCTGTTGACACATGATCATGTCTGTAAAAACATCCCAGGGCCTTCTAAGCAATTATAAATCTCTAATGAAACGATTATATACCAAAGCCCCCATGGTAAACCTAAAATATAAATTGGAAAAAGCAAATTTCTTCAAAAAGATTTGTTTTGTTTTGTTTTTCTTTTAGGCTGAAAGTGAGATTTAACCTACTTTGGTACCAGACATAGACTCAAAAGAAATTCACAACCTCCAAGGATTCCATCTTGAAAGTGAACTTGTTGCTCAGGCAGAGGGTGTTCGGCAGTTACCATGTCTGAGGTGACTTCCGTGACAAGAGCTTCATCCTTATGATGTATGTCAAGTGTACACTGGACACTGCCACTGGCAGTGTGTGGGAAGTCATGAGTACAGAAAGACAGAGAGCGTAGAAATGCTCTCTATAGAATATGGACATCGAGGAACAAAATTTCCTATGTAAGTCCCTGGACTATGGTTCAGAAATACTCAAAAATAGAGTCTGGTGATAAAATTTATGGAAACCTGTTTCAGATCTGCGTCAGAAACAATCTGATTTGACAGAGGCATAAGCAGTAACCCATTTGTTATTTGTTAGTATCTTTTACATTTTTTATTTCCCTAATAATGGCATAAGTGGCCCAAGTCTTCACCCCAGAAAAGATCCTGAAAGCAGAAATAGAAGCCTGTCCCCCTGGTAGAAGCACAAGGATGGGAAGACAGAGGTTCATGTTTATTGAATCTCAGGTTGTAGGACAGATTCTAGAATAAAGGCTTTCTATTGTATTCAAATTGATCCACAAATTCTTCAAAGCATGCATTTTTTGCAATCCTTGAAGGAATGAGAAGTTTATACCTATAATTAATTTAGTAAAAAGCACTAGAACTTGAACAGTGATCATTCAGACCAAAAATTCACACTCAGTGGCTCTAGTCTAGTATTGAGATCAGCTGATGCAGCTACAGAAGAAGACGTAGGTCTCACCCTGACAAAGGCTGGTGGTTGAGTTTCTGTACCAACTCCAGCAGATGCATGAAAGAGCAAATGAAAAGTAGAAAAGTGCATGGTCGTACATCTTTCAGGAGAAACCACATCCTGAGTCATAAGAGAGATTCAGTAGAATCGTCCCTTTCCACATTCTTGAAAGAAGAAGATTTTGAGGGTAATGTTAATCATTGAAATTTGAAGGAATAGTAAATATTTGTATTTAAGAAATCAACAATTTGAATAACAGTTTGTCATTTTGATTGGCTGTAATATCTTTTATTTTAAAAATAAAAGATATATTTTAAAATATGTCTTTTGGGATACATTTTAAAATATTACTTCTTTTTATCATTGTAATTACCATATGAGGCTGTTAAAGAAAATCTGTATTTTGTTGGTAGGAAAGTTGTGATTTGGAGTGTTTAAATAGCTCGCTCATGAAAGAACAGAACTGGTGTATGACAGAACGGGAATTGATCTCAAATCTGTTTGGCTCCAAAGCCAGAGATTTCTCCTTGATTATCTCAAAGTCCTTCTCCGCTATTTTAAGTATCCAATAAATATTCATAGAAAAGAAATAAATTCAGTGGTGCAAACTCATCAATAAGACTTCTATTCAGGCAAATAAATGCCTAAGTAGATCACTTTTTATAATGGCTTATTTGATTTGAAAAGTACTAGTTAGGCTCATCATGTGTCCCTATAAATCCTTGCACTACACAAAGAACTCTAAGATGAGCTAAAACAATGCTCACATTAAAAGGCTTATTATTTTGTGCAGGGCAAAAAGCAATGCACAGTTTACCATATGATGCAGGGAAGGCTCAAATGAATGCCATGGAAATTCAAAGACAGTGAGCCAAGGCAGGGAGGTCTGCAGCTCAGGCTGCAAAGGAGAGCTCAGTACCTGTGGAAGACTTGCTCAAGGAAAATTACTTACACTGGGTTGCTCTCCCCAGTCCCCGTGGCCTCAGTCCTGGCCCTGTGACTTGCATTGCCAGTAACATGTGAGTGGGAACGATTGTCACTTTGAAGAAGATGTATAGGTACCAGCACATGGTTTTCCACGTTTGTTTTCCATGTGCTAACAGTTTTCCAGGTAGATGTTATTGTGTCCATGTTGACCTAGCAGGGAACTTCAGCTGAGCTGCATCAAGTGAGAAATAAAACTTGAGATTGACACTGATCTCAGGGTCGTTTGCTTCTGTGACACGTCCTAGCCTATCCTGATGGGCGTGGTCAATGCCCTTCAAGTAGAAGGCCACAAATTGACTTACACTCAAAAGACAATGAAGTGGCCAAACCACAGAAGGAAACCTCCCAAGGTACTGACTACAGAATATGAGTATTCTCAATCTTGTCTCTACTTTAAGATTTTCTGGGAAACCATAGAGGAGCATTAATGCCTGAGCCCATCTATATAGCTCAGTTAAAGAAATATTGGGGTGTAAATCCAGGACAGGTACATTTGTACCTCTACAGGTTATTCTAATGGGCACCCAAGACTGAGAATTACTGCTATAGTGAAATTTCTCTGTGTTACTAATGAGGAAATTGAATACCATTCAGAAAGGACTCATGAGAACATCAGAATTAGATAGTGACAAGATCATGACCTCTGCCATCTGGGGTCCCAACCCAGGGTTCTTACAGACTCAACAATAACTACAATTAAAATAATTTTATTTTGGCTTTAAAAAGTGACATAACTCGGATTCAAATCCTGAGTAGAAGCTAACTGTTGTGTCTGCAAATGACTTAATTTTCTTGAGCTTTGTAATTCTCTTACCCAAAAAATAATGCTGCTAGCAACTTCCTCTTCATACTGCTTTGAGAAAGTTGTACTGAGAGGGCTAGTGGAATAGAAATTAGATGCAATGTTCCTGAGTGAGACCGCCAGGTTTCAATGCCCCACTGAAACTTAGTCTATAATGAATATATTGAGTGATATCACCGTGACTTCGTGTTTTCAACTATAAAATGAGGTTAAGATTGTTGTAAAAACCCTCTTAAGGTTGTTGTAAAAATTACATGTCAGGCTGATGTGCTAAAAAATCCAAAAGTATATCCCATTGTAACTGATACTTAGCAGGGCCTCTGAGCTGGTGCACTTGGATGACCTGCACATTAGTTATTCCTTACAGAGTATTTAGGAACCTATCTGGCCAACGGTGCAGCCCTTCAAACATCATGTTATTATTATGGCATCTGGTGTGCTGCCTGAGACAAGGAAAACAATTAAATGCCTTTGTTGAATGAGAGAATGTACAGAGTGCAGTACTTATGCAAGCTAGTTTTGATTCAGGAAAAATAAACAAAGTGGATTTTAGATTGTAATGGATGTTGTATGCAAACAAAATGCCCTGGATTTTATTTTCTAGCTAATGGGGAGTGTTGGCCTACTCAGGGGGCCCAAGGCATGTTTTTGCGGGTGAAGTCCCAAGGTTAAAGAACGCATATACTCAAGACATCAACAACAGCAGCAGGAAGCATGGAGTAGAGCAGAGAGCCAGAGCAAGAGCCGCCCAAATCTTTATTGTATGATTCTTATATAGGTTGTTATCTCATATTTACATTATTACAGACTGCCGTAACCAGCGCAGACATGGTTACCTGTGCTAAGTCAAGGTTACATAACTGTATTTCACTGTGTGCTTGTGCTAGACAAGCAGGGTCACATCCTCAGGTGTCCTTAGATGTCCCTAAGCTTTGAGGCAGTCTGAGTGGTTCCCCACAGGTAGGTCCTAAGTGAATCTGAATAAAGGAATAACAGTCTCACTGCATTTTTAAGGTTGATGAAAGGATGGAGATTTATATATGGAATGGGAAAGGAAGTAGTCACAACACAGCATAAAGTATCCAGTCCTGAGTTAGACAGCAGCTGAACGACAGGATGAAGGGATCAGCAGGAAGACAGAACTGGCTGTGCAAGAGCAGGCATCTCTGAAGAAATCAGGATAAATTGTCTTCTACATGTGGTCCAAGAATGCTGGTGTTGGCCCCATTTCTGCCTTGATGTGTTCTGTGCATTCACAAAATGAGTAGAACAAGAACCCTCAACCTCGAGACTGGCCTCTCTAACAGCCAACATAACATCACTGGATCCTGCTGCTCCCCGAGGGGATTCCAGCTCCAGAATCCCATTTCTGCAGTTCAGAACAAGCTGGGGCGGTTGAAGAATGTGGTGGGAACCTGGCTCCAGTCTTAGACACAG
Organism: Dinomys branickii; assembly: GCA_004027595.1. NCBI lineage: Eukaryota > Metazoa > Chordata > Mammalia > Rodentia > Dinomyidae > Dinomys > Dinomys branickii. The sequence continues at coordinate 6,873 of PVLD010009035.1, forward strand.
GTCTGTCTAGCTGTGGAGCCGTGGGTGGGAGCTTAATGGGAAGATTGCTTGGTTATTTTATTGTGTTTGTCTGCTTCCCTTTATTTATTTAAGGACAGTTAGGTGTGTGAGGGAGAGAGAGAGGCATTTTCACAGAAGTTGATTGCTTCAGTTGCATGTTCTCATCTCCATTAGTTCAGGGCAAGGTCAACCAAGATGACTAATCTGGTTCATTTCAGTTCTTCTCCCCTCCCCACTTCCTCTTCCCAATGTCACAAGCAGAGACGCATGCACAAACTTAAGCACAAGAGCACACTCACATGTACACTCACTCGAAGGCTCACACACAAATCTGACTCATCTGCACACTCATGCAATTCACATGCACACACGTATATGCTTGTGAACTCCTCCCAACCATACTCCTACTCTCACTCATGCACACACACACTGACCCATGCCAACACAGGCACAGATGCACATTTCTGCATGCTTGCACACACATGTCTGCACACTCACCCACTCATCCTAATGCCCTCACTCTTAATCGTGCACACACATGCATATTCACAGGCACCCTCATTCACTTGAAGAAGCCCTCCCCAAACTGCATGCTCACACATAGTCCTTTGTACAGTGTCCTGAAGACATTGAGCGTGCCTGTTGTGGTGATCCAGGGTAGGCGCTGACCAAATAACCAGCTCTGCAGATGACTCTAAGCTTCAGTGGACTTGCAGGAGTATAGCATCGATGGACATGAGATTTGGAGATCTGAAAATGGCTGTATAAGGCTGGAATTTAGAATTTAAGGTGGCCACGCATGCAACTAGGAGGGATGTCTGGACCAAAAGTTCCTTTTTTAATTCCTCGCCAATGTCTTCATTTGTACAAACACCAGCATCCCCAGGGAACAGGCTACCAGGAAGGTGATAAAAAGAAGTATCTATTTAATTGAAGAACAATCCCTTATCTTCCTTTTCAAAAAGTTTGTAAATTTCTGGTAATTAAATCTCCCCCCACACACACACACACAAGGAATGACTGCTGGGTTGTTCTTCCATTGAGAAAGTCAACAGCATGTGACCAGCAACTTCCAGACCACTCTGCTCTGGTAAGACTGAGCTCCCTGCTGCCCAGGCTGGTGAGGGCACAAGTGGATTAAAGGAAGAAAGAAAAGATGAAGAAAATATGCTCAGCAGGAAGGCGCATAAAGATGCCAAAGCTGAGAACGAGCTTGCTCCGCTCTTCCGGGCAGGGTAGGGAGGAGGATACACAGGTCTGAACACAGGAGCCCTTTCTCATCTGAGACAGGGAAGCCGAGGGCTGAGGAGCACTCTTGTTATGTAGGTATTCTCTATGCACAAATTCTGCAAAGATCTAACTTGAAATATAGTCTAGGGATATTGATAAAAATTTGGATGAAGGCTTGAACATTGATTTTTACACACTTGGCCTCTGATATAAATAGTTGGCTATTTTCCTTTAGTCTTTTATCTGATGAGGCCTAAAAGCAGAGGACCCAAGTTAGCTATAAAGATTGAGAGATTAATATTTCAAGGTCACACTTTATCAACAGTAAATGTTGACAATTAGAAGTATGAAGTGTGAAGATTCATTCATATTTCATGAGTGACTTAAAGGTAAGGGAGAGTTGTGCTGAGGATTTGCAAAGGAAACAGTTTAATACAGGACACATAACTTATAGGATTATCTTATAATATTCACCCAAAGAGTCAAATGCAAGAGTGAAGGAGATCCATCCACACACTGGAGATCCAGAGAATCCAGCTGAGGGCCCAGACCTTGTGTCAACGCCCCCCATGAGTCCATCTGGAGGCCATGACAGTGTTTCATGCAAGTCTGTTTCAAGGGTCTGCACTGAAAAATAACGGCAGCCATTCTCAGCGACAGCGAGGTCCTGAGCTCCTCTGAGGGTGAGAACAGCTGAGTTCGTATCAGGAAAGCCAGTGTGACAAGGTTCTACGGAAGAATCAATAGCACATCATCTTCCCCTCCAGTTCTCCTTTTATGCTACTGGCAACAATCCTCAGGTGGGACTTCCACACCCAGCACCGCCCTGACTCAGTTCAGCTGGGTGTTACAAGTTGACCATTAGTTAATCCAGCACAGGGAGGTAGCTATGTTGAGTTATGGTAAGCTTTGAGGACAAAATAACCTTGCTGTCAGGACGCAGTTCCTTTGGTGACATAAGCTTTCTATACAGAGAGGAGGAGGAGGGGCCTTGGCAGACAGCTAAGCCATTTGTATAAATATGATTTGTGAGACTGGCCTCCATCCAAACATGCAACCTTGGGAGTCTTTGGGAAGCCAGTCAACCTGTTCATCTAATGGAATTTTTTTTTTTTTTTTTTTTTGGAATCAATGCCAATGTATTTCTAAAGACTGAAAAAAGGAGCTAAAATGCTAGAATGACCTAAGGACAGCCTCTAGCTTATAGCAGCTATAAGCCTTGCTGCTATGTTCTTCAGCTTCTCTGGTTTCCACAGAACTGTTCCTCAGCCTAGTAATCAATTGCAAAGCTTTCATCCACAGCAAATTGCTGGGCTCTGACACCACACCCTTCAGGGAGGGCTGGGGCCAGGTTCTAAAGTAAGTCCAGCTGGTAATTTCACTACAAATTGCTGCAAGTGTTGAACCTCCTGGGGACTGACTTAATAGCTCCCCCCTCTTGCCTCCTTCCCCTGGGCCAGTCAGAATGCGGCTTGATAGGCAGCTGAGAAGGGAGGCTGGAAGGTACTGGGCTACCTGGTAGGTGTTTAAAAAAATAGTCCATACTTGTTATTTGGAAACCTGTGAATCATGCTCATAAATGGGTGTGTGTGTACATGCAAAGGAGACACAGAGGTGATGAATGGCTGTGGTTTTACTTAAGTAGAGGGTGCCTGTGAGCACAGCCTGCCTCTCCCAAGGCAGGCAACCTGTGGCAGCCCTTTTCAGCGAAGTCCGGGCGACTCTATCCAAAGGCCCCACACAGGCTGGCATTTTCTGGTTTACAAAGCCCTCTCAGGCATCATCTAGGTCTTAGCTGGAGGAGCAACAGTTAACACTGGGACTGTATCTTTCAGCTGAGTTTTAAGAAGCAAAAGGAAGCAATGTAAATAAAGCCAACTCCAGAAAGGAGACTTGTGGTCTTGAAACCAGGGCTTTGGCTTCCACTGGCCAGGACTCTGTGTGGAGTTCTGCAGGTACTCATGAGGGACGGAGACAATCTCCCTATCGTGGATTGTGGATCTGCAATCAGAAAGCTCAGGGATTCCAGCCCAGAAGAGAGTGAGTAATCTCCCGGATGTAGAGATTAACATATTATTAAAAGAGCTGCCATAAAGACGCTGTGTTGACAATGCAGCTCCAGTGCTAGAGAAGCTGGCGGCGGCCCTGGCTGTCTTCCGCTGATGCACTGTTTGGCTTTGCGCAGGTTGACTCAGCTCCTCTAGGCCTCAGTTTCCTTCTCTGCAACACAGGAACAATGCTAACCTCCGCATCATGTCATGCAAAGTCACTGCGCCCCTCTTTCATTCTTTTAGTTGCTTAACCAGGTCTTACCTACATGGGCACTTAAGAAGTAGCAGGTCCGTGTTAATCATCCATAGTGTTTATGTGTTCTCCAAAGAGCAGCTCAGACACCTTCGGTTTTGTCTCCAACTCCTCTGCTCTGCCTCTGTAGCTGCAGTGTCCTAAGGACGGTGCCCTGTGGTTCCCATTTACCTTTAGCTTTTGGAACAGTATCATTGCGGCCTGTACGGCTGAGGGCTGAGTCTTTCCCATTTAATGCTACCGTCTCCTACAGCTCCTCCTGCCCCAGCCTTTATGGTTTCCAGCTTGCCTCACCTTCAGTGAGTAGAAGACATGGGCTGCTCATTCCCTTGTTTCCCCTCTCTTTTCAGGGCCTAACAGTTTGTTCTCCCAAGAACTCCCTGCAGTGGTGTTTAACACCACAGTTGCTTTAAAACTTTATAAAAAGCACACAAGCAGAGGGAATTCTGATAGTCTTATCTTTCAAACACTTCCAGTCCTTAATTTTCATTTTGCTTGAGGTAGACAAACTCCACTTTTTCCCATGGCAGACATTACAGCCCCGGCATCCCAAACACAGAGGAGTCCGGACTCCTTTCTGTGTCTGTTCTTGCTACAGTCTGCTTGATTGATGATTGTCACGGTGAGGCTGGGTGTTATTTCCCCATGCCTCTACCAAGAGATGGTGGTCCGGTCTGAGAGCTCTTTGATGTCTCCCTCTAGAACATAAAGCAGAAGTTCTCCAACTGTAGCAAACCCCTCCAGAGAATTCATTGAGAAACACAGATTACTGGTCCCTACCCTCAGGTTTCTCATGCAGATTTGCCTGGCTCTAAAGCCCTGGATTTAAAGATCTGTATGACCTATTCCATTTTACGAGTGAGGAGACATTCCAGCAGGAGGTGAAACCTTATGCACTTCTCCAGGCTGCAGAGACCTGAGCTGGGTGCTAGACTCCTTCCTCAAGCTCTGTATCCTTTTTACAAATGTAGATCAGGGTCCTATCTGATCTTAGCTGAAAATTGCTTCCTTCCTCGGTCATTTTGTAGAGCTGGATAGAAAAATGAGAGATCTTTTCTATGTCTGAACTGAAACATGTAAACTGCAGGTGCTCCTAGCCACCTTTTCTTATCCTGTGGACCCACGTGTAGAGGTTCTATCTTCAACTAGTAAGCCTTGACCCGGTTCTGAGGACAAGAAGCACAAAGCTGTGCAGGGCCCCTCTAAGCCCAAGGCCTGGCTCCAGTGCATGTGAGGGAGGAGGGTGCAGACTCGCCAGCACCATGCCCTGGACACAGACAGTACTTAGGTCTGCCTTCTGCAGACCCTTGTGTGGTGGTCTGCTGGGTGAAGTCGCTACCCTCCAGGGCTGAACACAGGCCATTCTGCTCTCTGAAGTCCTCTCTAAGTACGTAAGCACAAGATCACCATTTGAAGAGTCTGTTTCCCTGCATTCTCAAAGTGAATTTGGTATAAGAAAGGTCAAAATAACACTATCAATCAACTGAGCTTGTTGTTCTTTTTAAAAACTTGCGTCCAAGGAGTTAGGATTAGCACTGTGTTTTTGCCTCACACAGAGCCACCCACAGCGTCTCCATTAGGCCCCCTGGCTGTGCAGAGAGCCATGACTCAGCTGGGGAAGCCAACTGAGCAGTGAGGTTTTTTAAGGGTAATTTAGTGGCATGCAGCAGTGCTGATTTAGTCCTGTTTTCCTCCCTCAGATAGCGACTACTGTGTATAAGTGCTTGTGGGCTGGCGACAGGACTGTGGGTACCCGAGATTTCTCTCCTCTCCCTCCACAACTGTGTCCTACAGCTTTGCACATTGCTTGTGAACTTCACTGTCAGCATGCTCCTGTCTCCCTTCTCCTGCTTCCCCTTTAGTCCTGTTCACAAGGCTCATGAGGAGAACCAGGAACTGTGGAGCCATCCAAGCAGGTCAAGCTTAGATTGGAGGCAGGAAAGGGCTGGAATCACTGAGAGCAGGGGATATGCTGTGAGCCCATGGGGCTGGGGCAAGGCCCCCAGGTACAGGTGTACAGGCTCTGCCCTGTCTGTCTCCAGGGCACCATTCACGTAAACAATGGCAATCACTGTAACCACCGTCTGCCAGTGCAGGTGGTACTGCTATGTGCTACCTTTAATCCTGTTTCTGCTTATTTATTTAAACCTGGATTATCTTCATGCCCCGGGTTAAAATGAAGAAATAATAAAGTCTTAAAAGAAATGATTGAAACATTCTTTATGACTTTGTTTTATAAAGCAAGAGAATACAGCATACGTGGGCCAGGGGTCCAGGGAGAGCCAGCAGTGTGCTGGAGCCTGCCTATAATACAGTGTACTTTGGACCCATTTGTTCAGTGATTTCCCACTGAAATTAGCCATAGTGGTTGTCTGTGCCACAGAAACCGGTGGACAGCTAAGGCAGAGTCCTCTCTCTCTACTGCTAAACGATAGATTCTAGCCTTTATCACCACTAGGTATATACTGTCTCTTGCCCTAAATTCACAATGGCTGTCAGGAATTAAAGGGAATCAGTGCCACAAAAATGCCCTGATTTTCATAGTTGCTGTCCCGAAATGAATTTTTTATTTTATTTACCACATAAAAGTTGTTTCTGTCACCCCCCCACCTTACCTGAGATCCAGTCCTTTATCATCTTTGCTCTATAGTAGAAAAGTGAGATTCTTCAGCACTCTGTCCACATTAATACATAAGCACTAAGTGACATTTAACAAATAGAATATGTTGTAAAGATGTTTGCAGGGGAGTAGCTGTCTCATAATCCTCTAAGGTTTTATAATTGGCTATGACTCTCCACCTGAAAATATTTATCCGTAAGAATTTCAATTTAGCTTTTCTAATATTTTCTATCCTCTAAAAGGTCAATGTATGTCACATGAATTTTTAGAGTAACTAAAAAGGCAATGATCTTGGTAATAGTTGACTCATATTAGCTCCAAGAGTATACCATGATATTTTGATTCTTAGACTAATATCTCTGTATCCAGAGGCATCTATAGGAGGCTCTTCTCCTTGTTACTGGATTTAGAAGTTGTTATTTTCTCACTTGAGGCTTGATGTGGTAAGTCATAATCACGTTGGTAATAAGCACACACGTGGCACTTTGAAAGTATTAATGAGTACTTTCAAAAAGAAGAAGAAAGCAAAATGAATTTAAAATCTTTCTTAGGATCAAAACCCTACATTATTCTTTTTTCAGTGCTGGGGATCAAACCCAGGACCTTGTGCATGCTAGGAAAGCCCTGAGCTCCAGCCCAGAACTAGAACCCTCTCTTCTTTCTAAAGAAGTGAACAAAATATATGCAGTGACCTGCACCCCTTCACTCATCAATTGCTCATCAATATGTGTATTTCCCAGAATAAACATGAAAATTGCCAGGAATTTCTGTCAGATTTTTCTTTCCCACTTACAAATGTTTATAAGTTAGATTATAAAATGCTGCTTGAAGTGCTTAGTATGATTCAGACAATGGAAACTTGAATATTTCTGCATGACAAAATAAGTTATCACTTCATTCGTTGAGCACATCATTTGTCGGCCATCATGTGATGCTGTAGTATGCATGCATTTCCTTCTTTGGTCCTTGCACCCATGTGGTGAGGCCAGTAGTGCCTGGCTCACAGATGTCAGATTGAGTTCCTGGGAGGTCACATCCTCTCCAAATGTTGCATCATTGGTAAGTGGCATCTTTGGTGCTTTTGCTAATTTCCCAGTGCACATGGGTTCCATTTATGTAGCCATACATGATCTTGTGCAACTATCAAAGTGCATGTGGAATCAGATCAATATAATACCTAGGTAGAAGATGAGCAGAAAAATATTTTCTTGATATCAAAAGTGGAAGGAAATTTGGTCTTTAGAGAATACTCCGTGTTTCATTTAAAAAAAAACAAAACAAAAAATTCCATTTTTTTTTGCTTCTATTGGCTGCCTTTCCTAGCAGTCCTCTTTAAGAATGAGTAGAAAAGAACACAATGAACGTGTATCCCTCAAATTGTGTAGATATGAAGTCCTCTGGGAAGAGCAACATTGAGGTAGAAGAACTTACAGAAGGAAAAAAGGAGCTTCTTAACACTGTAATCACTGGGACTCATGTGGGACTATAACAAACACTATAATTAATGAAAATGTGTTGGGATTCAACTGTCAAACTTGCTGAAGATGAAAAAACTGTATGTCTTCAGCAATAACAATGTCGGAATCATGCAGTGTATGTCTGGCGGCATTTTTTCCCAAGTGACCCAGCTAATCCAAAAGCATCTCTGCTTATAAGTACAAAGCCTAGCCATGTAAAAAGCTATCAGGGAAAGAGAATAATCTTGCTGTCAGGAAATTCACACTGCTGCAGATCACTTGGATGCCAGGCACAAAGAAATGAAAATGAGTCTCCTGCTATCTTTGAAGGTGTTGAGAAATGTGCCTCTCAGAAATTATGCCATGAGAGCCACTTTAAAAGGTTAGCAAGCGTTGGATGCTCCTAAGGGGTCTACCCAGGAGTGCACTTGGCCCATGGGGTCAGGGACTTAGAATAAGGTAATCTTAGATTTCTTTCCTAGTTTACTTCAGACACCTCTGCTTTCTGTTTCATGTAAAAATGTTAACTTGTTTGTAAATGTATAAAATTAAGAAAAATTAAGCATGGAGCAATGGAGAATTACAAAAGGGTAGAATAGAAGACACTTTTCCAGCCTATCTAGTTCTAGTTCCTCTCTTTGAACATAACAAGACAGCTGAACCTTACTCAACAGCTTCAGTAAGGAGGCCAGACCTAAGAACTTACCAGTAGTAATATGCCTGGGCCCCTAAACCTTCCTCTATCAAATAAAACTGTATAGTTGCCGCTGTACATTCACACATTCCTCATCCATGGAATCAATAAACTTGGAATCAAAATCATTCAGGAAAACATTGTGTTGGTACTCAACATGAATGGACTTCTCTTTGCATTGTTCTTTACAGTTAATAACTATTCATACAACATTTAATTGCATTAGATATTATAAGTCATTGTGATATTTAACTGTGGTGTCAACTTGAGTTAAAAACACCGATGATTGGTTTAGAACAGTTCTGGGTGTCTGGATGAAGGATTGAATGAAGAGGAGAAATCTATCCTGGAAAGACCCACCTAACCAATAGGCTTGTAGCCTGAGTGGAATAAGGAGGGAAAGAACAAAGAAATTTCCTTCTTCAGAAGCACAATAGTCTTCACCGTCACTATTGGATATCTGTCTCCAGGCTTCTACGAGTCTCTTAAGTCTTCCAGCTCAGACTCCTCAGCTTTCTGGTATAGAATGGCCCAGGACTGTGCAGTGAGTGGAAGGCCTCTGACTTTGAATGAATCCTTCAGGTCTTCCACACCTAACTCTGAGGCAGCCATTGCAAGTCTACTTTGTAAATCTTATGTATATATTATATAATATGTAATTGTATATAATATTATATATAACTATATTAGATAATTCTTACTTTTTCTCATTTCTGATACAAAATATTCAACACTCAAAATTAAGGGAAGAAGGGCTGACTGTAGCTCACAGTTTGTAGAGGTTTCAGTTCAGCGTTGGCTGGCTCTGTGGTACGGTAGCACGGTGGAGGCACATCACAGAGGAGAAACAGTTTATGGTGGACAGAAGGCAGGAAAACAGCAAAGTAGAAAGCAACAAGCAGTGACAACAGCAACCCTCTTTCTGTCCCTCATACTCTATCCAGGCTATCTGCCCTTAAGACAGGTAGCACTCATATGCAGGGAAGGATACCCTTAATCCTAGCAATCCCGGGATCACATCTTTAATCCCAGCATCATAGTCTCTAGATCCAGGCATCTCTGAAAACTACCACCTATGACTGCATGAGGCTTTGGGGGGATATCTAGACACAAGCCATAATAGCAATCTGTCCCTCTAGTGCAGTCTAACTGATCCAGCCATCCAGAGATGATTTGAAGTAGTACATGGGGGATGCATAGGTTATATACAAATGTGACACTACTGTTTATAACAGACTTGAAAAAAATGGAGATTTTGATGTCTGTACAGGTGGAGAGTTCGGTAACAAATATTCCTCAAGTGCAGAGGGACAGCTATTTATCAGAAATTGACAAATCTACAAAGATAGGTTGAAAATGAAACTAATCATGATAGCTGAAGAATAAATCTGATTAGGCAAAGGTGACTCTTGTGAAATTTATTGTTCCACTTAAATTTTCTGTTACACAAGAGGTGTTTTACACTCTAACATGGAAAAGTTCAGAAATCAGAGTAAATTATTGTTACACAGAGATGTTTTACACTCTAACATGGAAAAGTTCAGAAATCAGAGTAAATTATTGTTACCTCATGATACCCAGGAATCTTCATTTCAGCTTTGGTTCCCAGAATGTTCCTCAAGCTCCTTGTATAACAAACATGATATCTAATGAAAAACAAGTTCAGGAGGAAAATCTATACAACAATATATAATATATTTCAATATGATTATACTCTTAAATTCAATACACCAAATGTAAGTAAGGACAAATTTTTGTATGCCTAACTAGCAACCACAATACTTTATATTTTCATGATTTTTTCACACATCTGCAGATTGAAAATACAGACTTCTCTTGCCCCCATGACTTCACCATTTCTGCATGCTGTAAGTGCTTCCTGGAAAGGGCTGAGGTGTATCTTTATAGTGGAAAACACGGCAGTTGGATGAGGCACATCTTTATAGCTCATGCATGCTGGTACAATTTAAAGTGAGGCTATGTAAAAAGAGGTCATGTAAGAGGTTTTGGCTTAAAAAAAAAGAAAAAGAAACAAGAAAAAGAAGGCAATTGAGGCATATGTATTCTTACAAAATAATGAAGCCAAGATGGTTGTGTAGTTTAAAAGAATGCTTCTATCCTAGGGGTACAAAACAGTAAAAACTGAATATAACTGCAGATTTTTTTATGTACATCTTTTACCAAATGCCCATGGAAGGGCATGCTGAATGAGACAGCAGTTCTCTCATCTTTATTTTTGTTCTACAAGTAATGTATTGTCTCTTTATTTTTTGACAACAAACTTCCCCATAAAGATCCAGCAGAGAAAGTTGGAATTATTGGGGGCAGATCTTGACAGTTCTACATTCTTGTCCACTGTTGCATAAACATAAGTCATTGAAATACTCAGTGTGTGTTTTTTCCTTAAGGTAAGGAACTGGACTTGGCAGCACAGAGAAACGCCTTGAATCTCACCTTCCTCAGTGATCCTGTGTTCTTTCTATATATTCCATATTGTATTCTACTCTGTGTGTTCTGTTGCAGTGGCTCTTAGGTGCCCAGTAAGAAATAACAGTGCCTCCACCCTGAACTCCATTCAAAATATTGCCTCCACACATCTGACCACATTCTGGCAGGAGATGCTAATTACAAGGCTGTAAAAATCCTTACCAGATGTTTGAGTGACCCCTAAAGGCTCAGAAACTGGCAGTGGGACCAAGATAGAGTCTGAACCTATGGCAGCATTTGCCCATAAGATTTTGGAAAGGAGAGAATAAACTCCCAATGACTGATTAAAAAAAAAACAAAAAACCTCAACTCTGCCAATAGAAAGAAGTAACCAGTGCCCAATCCACCAAAACTTCATTTTAGAAAGGTGCCCTAACATTTTAGGATGCAAAACAATGAATTACCATGCAGAAGAGAGATTGCTTCCATTTGAGCAGTGCTTTGGACTATATAGGGTGCTCTACACTGGCTATACATTTAACACGGACCCATACTGAGAAATTACTCTAAGGCTTCTCTCTTCCCACTTGGCTCCTGCACAGGCTTAGCTGAGCATGGCCTCAGAGCTATCCCATCTCAGTCTTGCATATTTGGGCCACCAGTGTGTACCTGGTCTTCTGTGCGATCCTGGTGATGGAAGAATGTTCTTGATTCCACCACCTTGAGTCCTATGGGGACCAGGTGGGGCTCTGTAGAAAACACACTGGGGCAGACTTTGGTGTGAGGAAGCTTTATTGAGGAATGACATCCATGAAAAGAAAACTGGGGAAGCAAAATTGGGCAGGTTTGCTGCCAGAGCACAGGGCAGATCGGAGGTCCTCACCACCGCCAGGGCATTTGCAAGCAGAGATTTGCTAGAGATTCCAAGGGGGATGGACACGGAGTCGGCCAGTCCTTCACATCACCACTTGCTTACTCTGTGGCTTGGCAAAATTTAAAAGGCTCTGATTCTCGTTACCCCACCTTGGTGGGTCACGGGGCAGCAGTTAAAGACAAGAACCTCTCAGATGTCAGGCAACAGCACTCTTCACAGCTGGCCAGCTGCAGGATGAGGCAAGCACACTCCATATCTGCCTCAGCACCCAGTGTCTGGATAAGTGACCCCTTTTTCTAGGAAATGCTTTTCCACCCAGATTTGATGGGAGCTTTCAGGCAAATTCTGATGGAGGGAGGCCAGCACGATAGTGTATATCTTGACAGTCATCTAAAGCCTCACAGGATCGTAGGTGGTGCTTGGCGGACATGGCTGGATCATGGGAGTGCTATACTTGTCACTGGATTAGTCTCCCAGTGGGTTTGTGGCTAAATGTGCTGTTGGGAGGCGGAGGCTAGTTGGAAGAGGTGGGTCACCGGAAGGGTGCACCTCCCTCCTCAGCGGCTCCCTCCTCTCTGCTTCCTGGCTGTCCTGAGGTGAGCAGCTTTCTTGCACCAGATCCTTCCACCGTGCTGTTTCCATATGGTGCAAGTCTGCTGTACAAGAACTGAAACTTCTAAAGCACGAGCTGAGTGGGCAATAGAAGGGTGATACAGCACTGGTAACCCGGGCACTCCTCATGCTCATGTTTGAAGATAAGTGACAGTGCCTCTCTGGGTCACTACTCATCTAGAGAGTTAGGGTAGTCAGCAGTTGCTAGGTTAGTGTAGGGGTTGGAAGTACCACACATAAAATAACCAGTTTATTTTCTCATGCACATATAAAAAGTGGGCTCTATTTTCTATTTATTGATTTTTAATTCTTGACATAAATTTAGAAATAAGGTTAAAAAAAAGAAAAAAAAGACCTCGTAGTTCATTTCACAACACCAGTGTGGGGAGTATGTGGGTATTTATCTTTGTAATCTTTCAGGTTCTTTTCTCTTCTATTTTTATAATCAGTGAAATGAGAGTAGGATGTATTTTCTTCACCCGGAAAATGTATATTGTGCACGTCTTTGGAAATCATTATATAATCTTGTATCTTACTATGTTTCATAGATATATTTCATTATCTTGTGGTGGTATAATCATTCAAACAAATTCCTGTTTGTAGATACTATTACAGTTATTTTAGCTTTTGAATTTTGATAAAGCTGTGATAACTACTTTTATCTCCATCATCATTAGGTGGGACCATTTAGTATAAAACAGAAAACCAAAGCCACAGAAGGTAACCCTCTGTGGGTTAGTTCAAAGGTCATGTAAATGATTAATTTAGAGGTCATGTATCCTGTACAGAAAAACAACCTAACGCTAGCAAAACCAAAACCATGATGTCTCTTTGGTTTACTTTTTTTTCCCTGCATTGTGGTTTTTAGCCCACTTTTAAGATCAAGTTGTTTTTGTTTTGGTTTTTGCTATTGAGTTGTTCCTGTTCCTGATATACTTTGGATATTACCGCTCACCCTCTTTATCAGAGATCTGGCTTGCTGTTTAATCTTAAGCAAACGTGTGGCCCATTGCAATTTCATTTGCATTTTCCTCACAGCCAGTTAATAGCATCACCCAGCCTTTTTGTGTCAGACCTACAATCGGATGATTCTAACTTCCCACATATTAAAACCTGAGTATTATTTCCTCCTGATTGTTAATACTCTTCACCTTCTATCTTGTAGGAATAATTGTAGATAATTATTTGCATATAAATAATGATGGAATGGAGTCTTTCATACACCGAGTTCATCTTTTAAAAGAGCTTTTTAAAAAAATTTTCTACAGAACAAAAAGCCAGTCTGTGCTAATCAGACATGGATTTCTTTATTCAGGGAAGAATTTGTAAATGACACACTGTTTCCCAAGATCAAGATTTATGGTTCAGGGTATAGACTGTGGGGGTAAAAACAATGGCAGACATCACATGGTTCATTCACTTTCAGACATCTTCCTTACTGAGGCTGGAAGGGACAAAAGGATTCTACTGCTTTCCAGGTCCTGTCTAAGAATTACAGGGGAAGCCATACCCTTGAAAGGAGACTGTGAGCCCATAAAACTCTACCTTGTGTACATTTTTAGAATACTAATGTTTGACATAGATAATGAATGTTTCTTCAAATCCAGCCAAAATGCTGTGAGACAGAGCTTAAATACAAAAATGCAAGTGTCTTCCTACTATCACTCCATCAAATCACCCTCCTCAGGTCTATTGTGTATAAACTGCTGGAAGTTTAACTGCAATCCATGAATATGAAGGGATTTGAAAAAATATGGAATTATATTTAAATATGTTAATGGTGATAATTTCTTTATACAAATAAAAATTATTGAAAATATGATATTAAAAGATATAAAAGACTAAAAGGAATAAAAGAAATTCTTCTATAATTGAAATTGTTCCAGTATATAAAGGAGAGAACTCCCAGCAGTTTTACAAAAGCATTATCACTTAGGTTTGATATAAAAATTCTCTCCCCAAGAAAAGAAAGATCAAGGTCTACATATACATGATTGTATGAGTGCTTTATTAGTATCTGATCTGCAAGAGAAGTATCAGAATAAATAATATGTTATTGGGATTCCCACTATAAATCAGAGATGCCCACGCTCTGCAGGGAATTCTGGTTTCACTAGGTGCAGAGTGTAACCCACACGTGGAAGATCTAATGATGCACAGCCAGAACTGAGACTACTAGGATAGTTAATTAGCTTGACATTGGTAATTACACATTTTTAAAATAAACAATTAAAATTTTTATTTTGTAAAAAATAACCTTATCACATGCAAATCTAATCACAGGAAAACACTTTCTAAATCTTTCACTGAAGTTAGAAAGCATAAAAGAAAATATTTGCCAGATGTAAACTGTGTAAAAATTAAACTCAAATTGTGGAATAAAAATCACCAGGGACAAAGCTAAAATGTCCTGAAGTACAAATATAAAAATTTAATTTTTAATATGTCAGGGAAAGATTAAAACCCAATTCATGGGAGGCAAAAGAATGTGACGCTTCGTTTCATATTAAAATATACAAGTGGTCAATAAGTACATGAAAAATGCATATGTTCACTAGCAGAGAAAGCAATGCAAGATAAAATAACAGGAAGCATTTTAACAGCACATTTATATAGGAAAGGGGGGAAGGTTTGCAGCCTTATGCTCCCACCCACTAGCTGTATGGTCTTTGGGCAGGTCGCTCAAACCTCCTGCTCACTCAGCAGGGACAGGATGGTTGTGAGGAGGGAAGGAGTTCCTGTCAGTGGCACCCTCGTTAATGTTTGTAAACCAGCTTTGTCAGGTAAAGTTCAGCTGCAGCAATTGCCCATTCTGACCATGTGTATTCTCCAGGAAGGCCAATTTCAAGGAGAAGGGACAGAAGGCAGAGTTAGTCAGAGTTGTGCACTGCTGGCTCCCTCCTATGTCAGCACCATAGTAGCCTCCTGTACTCTACAGCCATGAAGAGGTAAAAAAATTTAGGTGCATTTTAAGATACGCAGTATTGCAGCAAGATGAGAATAGACAATACGGAAGAAAGATGGGAAGCGGAAAACTCAGGCAGACAATGTGCTTTAAATGGTTGCATACAACAAATAAAGGTGGCACAAATGAGGGTGCGATGCCACAGAATAACAACAGGCACAGTTCTTCTACGGGCTGGCCCTGTTTTTAACCTTTAAACATTAATTCATTAATTCATATTCACAGCATTCCTATAAGTAAATACTTTTATCTCAG
This sequence comes from Dinomys branickii, assembly GCA_004027595.1. Lineage (NCBI taxonomy): Eukaryota > Metazoa > Chordata > Mammalia > Rodentia > Dinomyidae > Dinomys > Dinomys branickii. The sequence goes on from PVLD010009035.1 coordinate 22,311, forward strand.
TATATGAATGAGAACCCTGAAACACAGAATGAATTAACTTGCTCAAAGCTTGGCCGAATGAATTGGCTTCAACTTCAAGGAATTTGGTTGGCTGCGCCATACTGCCTTGCAGGTGAGAAATGGTCTAATTCATGGTGGATTCTAAAGACAGAGTGTTCTAAAGAACTGGGTACTGGGTGTTAGCTTTGCCCTTGCTGAGACGCAGTGCCAACACCCACAACTTAAAGGAGGAAAGGTTTGACTTGGCTCATAATTCACAGTTCAGTCTGCAGTTGGCTGGCTCCAAGGCAAAAACAGCACATGGTGGAGGCAAGCTGTATCCCATGACAGCCGGGAAGCAGAGAGAGACAGGAGGGGTCAGGGAGGGAAATAGCCTCTCCAAAGACATGCCCCAAGTGACACACCTCGGAAGAGTCCTCACCTCCCAACAGCACATTTAAATACAAACTCACGAGGGGATTACATCACTGAGGAATATACCTCCCTCGTGATCTAGTTGCCCTTTGAAAAGCCCCACTTTGACCATATAAGACTTTGGGGAGACATTGTACATCTAAACTGTGACAGGTAAATAATTTAGTACTTAAGTATAGTTCTTATTGCAGGCATGCATAGACACCGCTATGATTTTACATTTTAAAATCTTGCACTAAACTGTGCATTGAAGTGCTGCACCTCATGTTAATAGGATTGTGCCACTCAGTAGTATCTTTGTCACTGATAAGTTTACATTATAATTTTTAATATTTGGGCTGTGTATAGCAAGCATAATATTTTTTTCTAATGTACGAACAAAATAGTTACTCTTTCCCATTTGACATTCTAGAAATGAGTACCTGTATGTCAAAATAGATAGTACCATCCCATATTTAAAGTCTTGCATACTTTGGCTTCTTCTGAAGATGACCTTGACCTCCACTTCTCAGACTGAGCATGCATAGGAACCACCTTGAGCTGTTGCTAAAATGCAGTTTCTGATTCTATAGGACTGGAAGGTGGGGGCTTTAAGAATGATTGGATGAGGAACATGAAAACCTCTTTCAAAAGCAATGGTAAAAGTGGGGAAAGTTGTAAAAAGTTGCTTATAAAGATTCTGAAAATTAAACGAAGGACAGACAACCAACTGAGAAGCATTGACCCAAGAAGCTCTCCAGTATATTGCTAGGACAATGGTACCTGTGGCATTTTAGGTCAAGACCTGTCCCATCTATGCATCTTCGTACAACCCTTGTGTAGAGAAGAAGCCCCTTCAGGCCATCAGGACACTCCCTAAACACTGGGAGCTCAGTGCCCTGTTGAAAGCAGACGTAGCATTGGAGCAGATAGTGGAACATGCTACTGAGATATGAGTGGAAAGCTGAGAAGAGGATGCCTGAAGCCAGAGGTTCATGATGATGAGAAGAGTCAACAATAAAGTGTCCTAATCTAACCTATAACAGGGAGATTCAGGGAAGTGAGAGCCAAAGGAAACCTTGCTGTGGATAAGACCAATGCATTGTTTCCAGCAAATAGAATATTGCAGAGGTGAAGGAATGTCATTTCCTTCATAGCTTTAGGCAACACTTTAGTACCTGTCTTGCCAAAACACTCTCTCCCTTTCTGACTTTGGTGTATATAGCTTCTGTGCTGTGGTTTGCCCTATAGAAAGGTCCATGTGGCAAGGAACTGTGGGCTGCCTACTGCTTGCTGTCAACAACAAACTGAGCCCTTCAGTCCAGCAGCCCACAGGGAGCTGAATTCCTCCAGTAATTATCAATTTGGAAGTGCGTCTTTGCCAACCGAGCCTGGAGGTGAGACCACAGCCCCAGTCAACACACTGATTGCATTTTTATGAGTCTGTCAAACAGAAAATGTAATTAATCCCTGCCCAACCTCATGACTCACAAAAACTGAGATAATAAGTGTTTCAGTAAGTCTGTGGAGGTATAACTAACACAGTAATCCACAGACAAATCTAAAGGCAAGGAGTGGAGAATGTACTGGATCAAGGGATTGATTGATTGATTGATTAATTGATAGATACAGGAATTAAACTCAGGACCTTGCACTTGCCAGGCAAACACTGAGTCGCTGAGCTATATCCCTGGCTGCCTCTAGGTACTTGAGCACAACATCCAAAGGGTCATTGGCTGCTCACTAAGCTAAACTGATCCAAGGAAAACTCCTAAAACCTACTCTTAAAATTTAAAAACTAGAATAAAAATAAATTGAGCTGAGACATCAGGGCCACCCACTGCATGAAAAGAGCAGACTCAGTAGAATTAGCTGAGGTAAATCAACAAAACAAATAAACAACCAGCCCGAGTAAATTGGTGGGAAGGGCAGAGGGGAGGGACCAAAGAATAGAGTGGCTAAAATTGATTGTCTATCATGTCTGGTTTTCAACAAAAAACTATAAACATGCAAAGAAGCCAGAAACTGATCAATAGAAATGATTTCTGAAAGCATCTACATGTTGGGTTCATTGGACAAATGTTTCAAAGTGTTGGTTATAAATTCATTTAAACAGTTAAAAGAAAATTAACCTTAGGGAGTTCAAGTATGATTGCAGGGACATGCCAAATATATAATAGCAGTCAATAAATAGAAGTTGTGAAGAAAATGAAAATTTTGGAGTTGAATGTTCAATAACTGAAATAAAAACTAAGGGTTTAAACACCATTTTTCAAAGTCAGGTGTGGTGGCACATTGCCTATAATCCCAACACTTGAGAGGCTGAGGCAAGAGGATCTTGTGAGTTTGATACCAGCCTGGGGTACAAAGTGAGCTCAAGGCTGGCATGAAATGCATAGCAACACCCTGTCTCAGAAAAAGGCAGAAAAAAAATAAACAAACAAATAAATAAATAGCATTTTTTAGATGACAGAAGAAATAATTAGCAAACTGGAAGATAGATCACTGGGGAGTAACCTAAAGAATAGAAAATTTACAAAAGAAAAGAAACAGAAAAAAATGTTCCATCATCTAGTTTGAAGCTCAAAATTCAACATTTCTAACAAAGGCACGGGGAATTATGTTGCTACTGGCTTGTGGATCTATGGTTGATTACTAAGGTTACAAACTCAATATTCTTTGGAGCTAATTCTTTTTTTTTAATAAGCAAATCTGTAATGTAAAATGTGAAATAAAACAATCTGTGTTCCTAAACAGTTCAAACTACTTTAAAACATTTTACAAGTATGCACATACAGTCTGGCAATATATTGATTCTAATTTTTTCCACAATATCTTAAAATGTGCCTAACTGTACCTTCTTTTGATTAAGATACAAATAGACTCTATTCTCCTTAAAAGTAAATTTCTTCTTCAAAGCATTTGCAATTTATATCTTTACTCATGAAGACTTGCTTACCTAGCTTCATGGTGAATAGCTGGTTCTTATTGTGCTTCTAATTTGATTCATTTTATTCTTCCCTTTGTAAGATGAATTAATCAGTTTTATTGAAATAATAGTGATCAAAATTCAGTGACACTACAAAGAAGCATACAGCTCCAACCAGAGCTGTCATATGCAGTGGAGCTTGCCCATAAGTAAGAGCATATTTAGCATCTCTGACTGATGCCATATTCTGACTTGGAATTATCTTACACAGAGAAACAGACACTGACCATGAAGGAGACCATCTGCAAAAATTACCAGCAACAACTTGCCTGCCAAAAAATAAACTCTCTGAAAATTAACTGATTCCCTCTCTTCCTCCAAATTGTTACCTGCTCTACTAAGGCGCAAGGCCTTAGCCCCAAGACTCCTGATCAGAAGATAATTGCACAGATTAGTGAGTAGAATATGTCTTCTTTTCTAGTCAATGCCTTATTTCTAGGGTTAAAGTTAGCATTCAACTTAGAAGACATTTGTCCTTTGAATAAGAAACACTTATCTCAAATGATTGTACCTAAGATTTACTATATAAATACCTCTTAGAATGACTTTCCTTGAGCAGTAAGAGGCTATACAGGATATATTAACATAGTTTGCTGCTGACCTTCAAAGGCCTTGGCAGCGAATCAATGCATAGCCCCAAACCTATTGATATCTCCACGTTTAAGAGTTCATTATGTTAAAATATTACCAGCCCAATTTGTGCCAGGCCAGAACAGAAATACAACACTAAAATAGATGGTGATTTCTGTTCCTTGTCATTGAGGCTGTGTGAGAGTTTGTAGAATAAAATGAGGTCCGGTATTTGTCTAAGGAAAGGAAATAAAAAGGAAATCAACATTCTCTAATACTCCAGGTAGATAATTTAACATGATATTTCTTCAGTATCACCAAAAAATATAAACAACTTTGCCCATTTGACAATGTTATTATGTTGAAATGTGATAACAGAAAAGCACTTGGTATATTCTAACCATACACATGAAGAATATGATTTCTAGAGCTCAGTAGAATACAAATAAGAAAGTCCAAAAACTTAAATTATTCTTAATAATTCAGAATTGAATAGAAATCTATTTTAAATAGACCAGAAAAACAGAAGATTCTTGTGCTCTGCTCAGTGAGCATTGCTATTTTTAATATTTTAATTGAGAAAATAAATTAATTACACTTAGTTGAATTTAAGGTATATTTCAAATATGTAGGTAATATGTCAGCTAAAGATAAGAGTCAATTATATTTCAGTGGCATGAATGTTATAAAGCTGTTTCGAAAACTGTGGGTAGGTATATCTAAAATGGACTAAAGTTTAATTCTAAGAATGACTAAACAAAAAAATGTTTTAAATGTGCAGCCATTGCTGTGATTCATAGGATTTATATGACAAGAATAAACCAGAAGTTCAAGAAGAGTCAATTCTTGTGATTAAGATGGGTCATTTAGAGAAGATACTGTGTCTTTAGTCACATTTTAAGGTACATTGAAGGAAGCCATTTTCATGGTGTTCTTCTCTATCATTCCTTTTAAGGACCAGAACACAAGATCGTAGAATCAGTTCCTTTTCTTGAAAGCCAAGAGCAATGTTCAGAAAAATGCAAAGTACTGTATCCATAAATGGACTTGTTTCGAACAGTTATTCCAAGAATGTACATTGAAAGGTGCACATCAATGATAATTGAGATATATATTAGGACATCCCTAAGACACTCAAACTCCATAAACCTAGGACTGAAGCCAGAGGTTCTGATTGAATAGGTCCATAGTGCAGGTTTGATGAAGCTCCCTGTGGGATTCTACTGTTCATCCATAGACAGAGAACATAGATCAAGATGGATGGGTGAACTACTACCACTTCAATCAGTCCCAAATAATGTTTAGAGAATGATTTAACATTTAAAAGTTCCAAATTACATAATAGAGGTTTGCTCGCAAGTTGTTCCAGATAAATTTCACTCCTACATTCTTAGATAGGTGTCTGCTCCACCCCAACCTATGATTGGAACTGGGATGCTGATCTCTCTGCATCAACCTTTGTTCACCAGTGGATTTGCCATTGAGAGCGCTGGAGGGGCAAAGAGAACAAAACCAAAATAGGAGTACCCTTGTCTGTCTGTTCAAGTGTTGAGTAGGCTGGCTGCAACACATGACCAGGCAGCTCATCCCAGGAGTGCATTTCCTTTCCCTGCACATTCCAGCATGGCATGCTTCCCTTACCACTCAGGTGACTCCAGTGGGTGCCTGGGGATGCTGAATTCTTTTTTGTGGTTTACTTACACCTTTTTCATAAATAGTCTGTAGTGGTTAGGGAGGCGTGGCCACTTGTTTGGCTTTGGAAACCATTGTGGGATTGGGAGCAGAGTTTAGAGATGTATCTGGGTGAGTCACTGAGGGGTCAGTGGGGTCTGCCTCTGGTCCCTCACCATTTACTCTCTGGCACTCCTCTTCCTTGCTTCCTGGCTGTCATGAGCTAAGCAGCTTTGCTCCCTCATAACCTCTGCCGTGAAGTTTCTGCCTTGGAGACAGCTGGCCATGGACTGAATCTTCTTAAAACATGAGTCAAATTAAACCTGCCTCTTTCTTTTGTAAACTGAAATTTTAATTGACATATAAATCATTTTAATACAAACTCTACTCAGAAAATAAGTCTAAAAGTACAACATGTTTTATGTGACCTTGAAGCTTTGGCAGTCTATTTCATAACTTTTCTCTCTTTTTATTTGAAAAAGAATAAAAAATAATAATAAAGAAAACATTAGAAACGATACAGAACTCCACTAAACATGATCCTTGTGGGTGTTGGGTATTACGTCCCAGCAGTAGGAAGCTGACTAATGCAGTCCCTTTATTAAGCTCTCTGAAAATTACTCTTTGCATGTGGAATTACTTAGCTGGTGGTACCTGCTTATTATACCTGAAATGGCCCACATGTCAACCTTTGTCAGATTAATGATATTGCCAAAGTGCAGATATAAGAAGATCAAGAGAAATAAAATGGGCATTTTTAGCATGTATAATTCAAAATATGTGGTATTAAATCTATATAAGAATTAAAGAATACATATCCTTTATATATTTTTAGAATATAGATAAAACACACAAATTAACTACAGAAAATATTAAAGAACTACTCCCATTCTTGTTGATGAACACTTCTGAAAATGGAGAGAGCATGCTATGTAAACCTTTAAAGTTTAGCTATATGAACATATTAATATGTAACTGGGGATACCCAGTCAGAATATATGAATTTATAAAATGAACACATTGTTTTAAATATGACCAACGCATTACTTTGGAGCTTTTAAAAATGCCTGTTGATATACAGTTTGATCTCTAGAAACTAAAATGATTTTTTAAAAAATCTATTAGTGATATTTGTTTCCTTTTGCTATGCCTGTGCTTTATTTATAACATAAAACTGACAAAATGTTCTAAATGTAAAATAGCCCTAAATTTGTCAGGTCATACCATAATGATTGAAGGATAGATGTCATATGCTTCATCTGAACAAATGGTTCTAATATTGAGATTCCTGGCCAAATATTGTCTGTTAATACAGTGCACTCTTCTGTGGTGAGTTAAATTTACATTTTCAAAGAGTCTGTTGAGTAATGTTTATGATGTAGTTATTTCCACTAAATACCCAACAAAGTCAGTAGCAAGAACCAGAATCAGTACTAGTGCGTGACATCAAATGTCCAGTCCAAGCATTTTCCAGAAATATAACTGAGAAAACAGTGATGAAGTTCTCTGGACCCAATCCAGTAAGGACAGAAACAAAGACTCCCTAGGAATCTGGGGACACATTTCCATCTCAGTTTAATGAGACCTATTCAGAAGGCCTTAACCTTGATAACTGATTCCCCTTTTTATCCAACACCTTTGGTATTGGTTTTGTTTCCCTGAGAAAATAAAAATGAAATTGAAAATGTTCATTATAGTGCTACTTTAACTCCACTGCATTTGTTGAACGATATTCTTGTTTCTCAGTATTTTTATCCTTGGTACGTATCTCTGGTCATTTTGATTAGCCGAGGTTTCTGTGTTCAGCTTTTTTTCTGCTGTTTTTAGAGAAGCTGAGCTTTAATTTTGGGCTTTGTGACCGTATACCATAGAGTGTGTCTTACAGTTTCCATGGATTATAGTTAGTCTCTCCATGTGGAACCTGAGGGCCCTCAGCCTAATTACTGACACTCACAGTACAGGGTGCACATTCTCCAGTTTGGTATGTAACAGCTGGCACCATAGGACACGTATGGCATTAAGTATTGTGGCGGCCAATCACAGAAGGAGTCCGGGCTTTTGCTCAATTACTGGTGATACCCTGGGGAGCCTCTTTCCCAAGGTGAAGCTTAAGAGAGAAAATGAAACAATTTATAGGCTACCCCAGAAAATCCAACACTCTGACCAGCATGGAAACAATCAGTTACAATCTGAGAGAGAAATTCTGCACATTAATCATACACACAGTTCAAATGGGAGAATACACATCACATATACATGCATATCTTTTGCTACTTAGAATAACCAGTTGGAAAGAAGAGGTAGCATCCTTGGAAATGACAAGATGTGTTGCAGCTGTTTCTTCTCTGTGTAAGTAACACTTTGTTCTCTCTAGTATTCTCTTTCTCTTTGTTCTCTCCTTCTATATGTTTTCTTTTCTAAAAAAAATTCATTTTCTTCTTTATTTGAAAATGAGTAGTAAAAAAAGAACAGTAGCAAAATATCAGCATCACAGACATAAACAAAACAATGCAAGAACTTTAAAAATGATACAGGGCTTCAAAACAAAATGATAGGAGTTAACAGTGTTTGTTATATTACATATTGTTATCTGCAACTACATTGCTCAGATTACCAGATGTAAGAATGGAAGATTATTCAAACTATTAAAGAGAATAAAAAACAATTATTGAAAAAGCATTAAAGATGATATAGAGTTTCACTGGACAAGATGGTAAGAATTCACCAATGGTTGTTCTATTGCATATTGTGGTCTTCAAATCAGTTGCTCAGATTACCAGATATACTCACGCCAAATTGGTCAAAATATACAAAGTTTTAAGCATTAACTGTTCCTTTCAATAAACCACCAGACATCAGCAGTATAGCTATAAAACTTTTTATTTTAGAAAGAATAAAAAACTTAGAAATGATACAGGATTTCACAAAACAAGATGATAGGAATCCACCAATGATCGTTATATTGCATATTGTTGTCTTCAAATTAGTTGTTCAGATGACCAGATACAAGCATGCAACACTAGTCCAAAAATTTAAGCATTAACTGTTCCATTCAATAAACTGATAGAAATCAGAAGTACCATTATCTTAGCTATCCGTGTATGTACGCATATATTTCCCCCTTCCTTCTTTCTCCCTTTGCTCGTTTCCCTCATCCCAGTTGTTCTTTCCTTTTGAGCAGTTTTTTCCCCTTTCACAATTTCTATCATACCTTGCAGATTTTATTTACTCTTTCAGGTTCTTACACTAGAAGACAATATGAAATGTTTTCTTAGTGACTCCAACACTAAGTTGCAAAGGGCAGACGAGCTTGGTGGTTTTCTGGTGGTTGGCAGAGTGATGCTTCTGGTTGTCTTTCCTGCCACTGGAGCCTTCTTTTGTGATAGGGATTTGTCCCTGGTGTTTTGTTCTGTTTTATGATATCAGTTTGCTTTCTGGTGCTAGGAGTCATAGAAAATATCTCTTCATTTCATGTTGAGTTTGTCCAGAAAATGTTCAAGTACCTAATGGATTGAGGCACATTCACTGAGACACGGAGAATCCTCTGTGTCTTTTGTCACTGCCCACATTACAGAGCATGAGGAAAGTGACGTGCAAGGGCACATGATTCAGGCAGTGTTCACTCTCAGGTTGTGCAAGTGCTGGAGTCTCCCTTGCTTTAACCTGTCCCAAGCTGGCTGGTATAGCATTTTTGAAGGGAACAATAATCCTTCAAATGCACTGTGAAGACAAATGGATGTTGTCAACAGATAAATTCATGAAATATTGCATAACTTATACACATGCAAGAAACTTATTTGGCAAAACTGCCTATCAAAACCTTTAAGAAGTTGCACAGCTAAAGAAATCTATTTTACTTTATCTATGCTAGCATTTAAATTTTTTTTGCTAGTTTCGGGGGCTTTTTAATTCTTTCTGATTAGGTATCTGCTTGAGCACTCTTTATATACATTCTGGAAAGTGAGTGCTAGTATATAGTTACGTTCATGTGGCTGTAGGAACCTACAAACAGATGTCTTCTAGAAACTATTGTGCTGCTGATCTTAAGTAACTTTTCCCTTTAAACTTCCATAAAATAATTGGGAGGGAGGCTTACTCCCATCATGCCATTCACCATCTCAGAATTCCCGTCCTCCCAGGTACTGTCGCCTCACCATGAATAGCACAGTCCTTTCACTCACTTTCTAGGCCTCTGTCTGCAAGGAACAGTTATTCTCACTGGGCCCTGAGCTTGGTTCTCAGACTTATTTTAAACAGCATTTCTATCCAGGATAAAAAAGAAGAAATTGGCTTTCAGCTGATTAAGCTTATAAATTAAACAGATCTAGAAAAATGAAAGAAATAGTTCATGTGATGCTTGATACAATCCTGAGATGCGAGTAACTGAATTTAAGGGGGGAAATTTAACCATCATGAACACAAGATTGTGCTGTTTGGTTCCAAAACAAATAGAGAAACAAATTTATGAGGTGAAAAGTCAGAACTAGACAATATACATAGAAGATATAGGATTACCTACATTTGCTTCAATTTAAGGGAATATTTCTAATAGTACAAATACACCACAAGAAATGAGAGAACCCTCCATTTATACAGACAATTTAAGCAAAGTATTGGGAACCAGGACAAATGACAAGATGGAAAGGGTAATCACTGTACTGGATCTTGAAAGGTAAACCCTAAGAAAGATGGTTCAATATAATGCATGGTCATCAGAGAGGCAGGCAGAGGCCTGGCCTTGTTAGAGCCTCTTTAATCATCATTATGCATGAACAGATTGTGAAAAAAGAGGAACCTCAAGCAAACCAGCTAATTAAAAAAGTACTATGATTGCAGACAGGGTTGGAGGGGAGGTGCCTTTACTTGGCTTAATTGCATTATTGATTCCCATTAGCAGGCATATATGTGAGTAGGATTGGAGCAAAGAGAGCAGCTCTTGGAGATGCCCAATGTGTCAAGAGAGGAGGACTGTTTGTGAATAACATATACAAAGGATTTTTTTTCTGGAATAATTCTGGGCCTTTCTGAAACCTCATATTCTTTGCCAGTAAATAATTATCCCAAGGCCCCAGTGTAGAGTTTCTTTTTGCAGTGAGCATCTCTCCCTGGCACCAGAAGCTTTGTCAGTGTCTGGCACAGGCATCTCAATACTGAGTACCAGGCATGGAGCTCACCCCTCCTGAAAAACAGGGAAGAATTGGAATTGCACAAGGAGAGAGGAAAGGTCCCACTGCTCAAGCTCAGAGGCTGCTAAGAAGACAGGGCTTCCCACCACTTGGTATAGCCAATAGGTCTGGGGCAGAAGAAATGGGAATTGGTGGCAACAGGAAAGGCCAAGTGAAGCCTAGGGAGGATCTTGCGTTATTAAAGGTTTTCCACTGTTCTGGGCTCCCAGGTATCTGTGTCATTCAGTGTGGGGTTATACGACTGAAATTGCAGACCCTGCCTCAGGGAGAAATTTCATGGTGTTTGCTCATTTCCTGTTGTTTTCGACCTGCTCTCGTGGTAACTAACATAATCCACTTTCTTTCAAGTACATTCTAGAGATGAGGCTATGTCCCCTGAAGTCAAATGAGACATAACTTATTCATCAAGCCTTTCCTCATCTGGAAAGGAGTAAATGAAATTATTACCATTTCATTCATTCCAAAAAGATGATTGCATAAAAGCACACAAAAGTGATTGAAACCAGGAGGCGTGAGGGAGGAAAGATACAAATCTCAAGCCCACTCTCTCTGCCATGGTCCTGAACAACCTCATCGCATCCTCAGAAATGCCTAGAATTCAATAGCACAGTGGTGTGTGTGTGTGTGTGTGTGTGTGTGTGTGTGTATAGAATAACTTCCTTCAAAAGTCTAGCATACTCTTCCTGGTAGAGGGCAGTCCTGGGAGAGAGAGAGGGACAGGTGCTCCTGTGTGAGCATCAGTGCGTATATACAGAAATGATTCTAAAGTGACAGCACCATAATTGGGAGAGAGGATGTACTCAGAACTGTGGCCCTGTGGAGAATGTTCAGCTACCTGCAAGGTATGGGCAGCCAAGGTACTTGAGATGCGATGAGAAACTCAGGATCCAGTCTCAGCAGGAGAAACGGCTATTCCAGGATCTCTGGCTTGTGACCTTACCTCACCCCTGCAGCAGCCCATTGTACCATTGGCCCTGAGAATGTTCCTTCTGTCAGGTGAAAGAGAGGTGGCAGTGACCCCGGGGAGCAAGGAAAATGTCTCCCACCGGCTTTTTGTCAGAGCTTTCCCAGAAGAATTTAAGCTGGATTCTATTGTATTTCCTAGGCTAACTATATCTATTGACCTTCTTTTCCTTTTGTAAAAAGAGATAGAAGGGAGAGATATCCAACATATGCATATGCATATGTAAAAATGCTAACCTGCCCCTGCAAGCATGTATAACACTCTTGGGGAGAAAAGTCATGTGTGGGTAAATTATTACCACATATAAAGCATATCTTTTTTCCGAAGAACATTCCTGGATTATATAAAAGATGCATCTTGAACCACTTGTGGTCCCACCCTACCATCAGCTGCAATTCTGTTCTCTTTCTGTTTACCAAACGTTCATGACCTTCCAAGAGAGCCAGAGGAGACAGAAAAATTTTTAAAGGCACCTTTGTTTGAAAATGGATGTGAAATGATAGAAAATATTTCAAAACTGATGATCATCAGTAAGATTCTAGCTTTATGTCCAAGAGCCCGACACAGCACCTTTTCTTGAAACTGCGGCCCATGTGATTATTAGCCTGAGCTGGTGGGTGCTCTCTGAGATGCTTCCTGAATGCCAAAGACTCCAGCCACCTGTCTACGATCCAGCCTCCCCTCTTTACTTCTTCAAGCCACTTGCGATCACCGCAAGACCTCCTGTTTTTCTCAGCCTAGAAGCTCTGACTTCTTTCTGCTCTCAAGAGTGAGATCTCCTGAGTTAAATCTCACTGTCCATGAGAGAAATGACAGAGTTAAGGCAAGCTGGGAGTCAGGCTGACAAGAGGATGTGTCCCTTTTAAGCAGCCTGAACAAAGGCAGTGGAATAGAAAGGCATCTGCTCTGCTGCCCTGAATACCAAGCAGCGAGTCAGAGAGGACAAAAGGCAAGTGAAGTCTGTAGGATTTATGACGGACGTGCTCAAAAGAATAGGGAGTGGGGAGATGTCTGGTTCATTCTGGCAGTGGTGCCAAAAACTGGAAAGCCCAGAATAAACACTGCTAGATGGAAGAATGAGAGAGAAACATATTTCTATAGGCGAAAAATGACTATAAGAATTGGCTTTACATACTTAAATTTAAAGACTTATGAGAATACATTGTTGGTACAACCCACAGAAATGAAGTTAAGTATAACAGTGCTGTGGGCATCAAGCAAACAAACTTCTAAATTTCAGTTCTAAACAAAATCCTGGATATAATACCTGGTGCTTGGGATGGATCAATTTCTCTCTTAGTTTGCATCAAAAGACACTAGGGTAAGCTTGAAAAGGTCCTAATTTTTCTATAACATTATGTGATCAATGTTTGAGTCTTGCACTTTGTGCACGTACAAGAACATGTCTGTGCATGTGTGTGTGTGTATGTGTGTGTGTGTGTGTGTGTGTGTTTCATTTCTTTGGGCAAAGGACCATTTTTGCAACTGCTTGTTAGATGGCAAATACTACAGTATCTGATAATAAATCAGAGTTGCTGATGTCATCCTTCTCTCATCACGGATTGCTAAGGGTCTGAGTTGTATCCTGCTTGCAAGCGAACAGGTTAGATTGCCAAAATTTCATGGATATTGGCAGAAAATACAAAATCTCTGGGTCGGTAACTAAAGACCTAATAACTCACTTGCACAGCAACCATTATGATCATCAGCTTATATTTATCAGTTACCCTTGGCCATTGCGGTAGTTTTCTGATGCTGCAGCAATACACCTAAAACAAACAAGTAAAAGGATGAAAGGTGAGTTCCGCTTCATGGTTTCAGAGAGCTCAGCCCATACTTGTTCGGCCCCGTTTCTTTGGGCCTGTGCGAGTCATCAGGACAGCATGGGATGGAGCACGGTAGGGAGGAAAGCTGCTCACCATGCGGCAGCTGGGACATGAAGAAAAAATCAGGAAGGGATTCCGAGTACCAATTTCAAGGGCACATCCCCAGCGGCTTAACTTCCTCCTGCTGATCCTGTCTTAAAGGGCCCACCACTTCCGGGTCGTGCCACAGGCTGAAGACCAGGCCTTTAACACATGGGCCTTTTGGGAAACACTGAATATCCAAAACACAGCACCCATCAAGGCCCATAGTGCAGTGCAGAGGGAGACAGATGGTTTCATATGCACCGGAGACTTGCTTTACAGGAGAAGAGCCCTGTGACGAGAGAACCTGAAAATCAGGGATTAAGTTTCTCTGTCCTTTGCTCCAGAGGGAGATACTTATTCTAAGCTTTTTGTTGCACACACACCCGTGAAATGATAGGATGAGATGAAGACAGGCAATGTTTCTTTTCATGAGATCTACAGAAATGCTGGAGACCCCTGGGGGGGGTTGTCGCTCAACAATTCACTAACTTTATGCAAGTCTCTTTCCTTTTTCTGGACTTATATTTCATATTTTTATATAAAGAGGTGCATTTGGATCAAATTTAAGATAATTTCATGTCGAGACATTTAAGATGACTTTTTTTAATTTATAAAGATTCAGCTTTTCAAGGTCTAATAATCTCAGACTGTTACATTCACTTCCTAATGATCACTGGTTGACACCTTAACCGTACAAACACATATAAACACACACAGCATCAATACTTCAGCAAGAGTGGTATTTCAGTTCTAATTTTTTTAATGAAAGCTCGGTGGAGTAGAAACTGATAGAAGTGTGAGGTGTGACAGAAACAGCAGGTATATCTTATTTCTTGTCCTACTATCTCAGATTAATTGCAGATCAATTTTCCTTAATTCAAAGACATGTAAAACAGCTCGCGAGCTCATCCTGCTTGAAACTTTCCTTACTTTTGATCCTCTGTCTTCACTCTTACTCTGAACTTGTTCTGGGAATGAAATGATTTGTTGAAATAGGACTTTGGCAAGAAATGTCCTGCTGATTCCTGCAAAAGAAGTCCGGTCATTAGACAAAGACTTAATGCATCTGCTACCAGTTGCCTTGGGAACCTGGCAGTGGTGACCACAAAGTGCTCCTGATGGCAGTGGCCCGTAGGGGTCTGGCTGAGCATGATAGCCTGCTGACATGGAACTTGCAAGGGCTCACCTTCTTCATCTGGATTCCCTCTGCAATGTCAATGATGATGCAGTGACAAACAGAAACACCAAAATGACACCCAGGATTTGGAGGCAGATTTATTGTGCATGTAGATGGGCACTAATTGGCATCACTCCCAAAATATCAGGCCCTAATCTCTGGTGGTCTAGAGCTTATATAGGATAAGCAAGCAGGAAGTATAGGGGCAGAATGGCCTGTCAGTTGGGGATTGGTTTATACAATGTGCATTATAGTGATCAGCTATGCATCACAGTGACCAACCATTTCTAAGAGACAGAAGGAACTAGACCTGGAACAGGAACTATTACCTGGGCAATTAACAAACTGAAGTATCCTGGGGGAGGGCATTTTCTGTTTCAGCTTCCTAATTCTATAACCTTTATGTCCTAATATTTAAAATCTCCATACAAATCATCAGTGTGTACCGCACTGTGCCTTGTGGGAAGCTGAGCCCAAGTTTCTGCCAGAACAGCTGCCTCTGACTTGATTCTTGAACTGGGCTCAGACACACCCGAGAATCAAACCTAAATTTCATCATCCAGCTCTCCCTCCATAACGACGTGGTTCACTGTACCTGGGCATCCTTATCCTGACACCTCTGAGTCTCAGGTTTCTCTTTCTCTTATACTTTGTTTACTCTTTGTTTTCTTCATTGTGTATCTGAGTGAACCAGGGTCTTCACAAAGAGCTACGTCCCCAGCCCTTGTATCAGCTTGTATTTTTGAGACACAGACTTGCTAAATCACACAGTCATTCAGGCTGGGCTTGAACGTGCAGTCCTTCTGCCTCAGTCACACAGAGTGCTGGAATTACAGATCTGCACCACCAGGCCTAGTTTATCAGCTGTCTTCCTTACAGAAAAGCTTCTGCCTTCCCCTCATCACCGTCACTGGCAGTTAGCACCCACTCATTATGTGTGCTGCAGACCTGATAAGTAGGAATGTACAGTTTCGCACTCTGTAGTTCAAGAGGACACCGTCAGATAAACTGCTACTCAGGTTTGTACAGTGCCTGATCCACACCAGCCGAACTGGCATTTGTTAAGGCCATCACATGCTCTTTTCTCACACTTAGAACAACACTTTAAGTAGGTGTCATTATCTAAATCCTCACAAGAGAACACTAAGCATGCTGGTACTCAATCCCCAAGAATTCTTACCTATTAGATTACCAAGTTAAAATGTACATGTGGACCATGAGATCTGAGATTTCAAACTTTAAAAACTACACACTTTTGTCCAATTAACTATAAGCAGGCATGCAATCAAAATGGGAGAAAGTTGGGCAGCTTCCCCTTCGTCAGTTCTCTCTTCTACCTTTTTTCAAGCTCATCACTTGGAAGCGTGTCAAGGGCTCTTAAGTGATTCTTTCTCCGTGCCCAGCTTTCTCCTGGGCTGGACCCAGAAATCCACTGAAACTCAATATGGTTGCCTGTTACAGTGGTGTCAGTGTGGTGCTTCATAACCTCCTCTCGGGAAGTCTAGAAGAACCTCTTCTCCTAACACTCAGTGCCTTCTCTCTCACAATTGCCAGCTGCGCTATACTCAACACCTTTGCTGCTAGTTGAATTTCCCTGAAGCCTAGGTTATTCTGTTTCCTTGTTCCCATCATATCATTACCAGTCAGCTCCAAGGAGCCTCAACTTTCTCAGTGCCTTGAACATGCATGCCTGGGATGCAGCCTAAGCCTATTTTCCAGCTCTTTATAGGAGCCTATGAGATTACAGTTCCTTCTGTATTACTTACCTTTCTTCACTACCATGAAATAACAGGCTTTATACAGAAGAGGTTTATTTAGCCCATAATTTTAGAGCCTGCTTATTAACTCACAGAACTTACTCAATGGCAAGCTTGGTGTCAGCCCTTCTAGGGAAGGAAATAACACATGGAAGCACTATCCCCTTTACTGGCTGCCTCTCAAGGACCCACGGTCCTAGTGACTACTAGGATGCCACTTCTCAAACTCTCCAGGATAGAATGGGGGCCTCTGTAGATGTGTTCCTTCCCTCATCAGAGCAGGTAACTCTCTATGGCTCACTGCTTATGTATTTCTCCCCATCTAGAATTTATCTGCCTTATCTAAACTCCATGCATTAAATCCAATGTATAGTAGTAGGTGTTTATTAAAAATCTATAAAATCAGTGAATTGTTGGTGCACTGGTATGCGTTTGTTTTGTTCTTCAAAGATTTGGGAGCTGGAGCCTCGGTGCCAAGGGTAACCATATTGAGAGTTGGTGGAATCTTAAAGAGGTTAAACCTAGGGAGAGGTGGCTAGGTCTTTCGGGTCATGCCCATATCTCAAGAGTGTACTAGATACTCTGTCAAAGAGCTGTCATGAAGTAAAGCCACCTCATGCATCTGGCCCCTTCTGCATGTGTGGCTCCACTCTGGTAGGAGTCCCTGCTATGTGATGCCAGCTGCCATGCTGTGACATGACATGAAGCCCTCGTCATCACCATATGTGACCACAAGTTTAGGTTTTCAGCCTCCAAAACTGTGAGATAGGATAAACCCTTTACAACACACAATAGCCAAAATCGAGTATTTTGTTATGGCAACACAACTACTAAGACATTGGATTATGAAAATACCAGTTTATGGTTTATCTCTCTTGTGGTACCACTAATAACTATGTATTCAGATAGGATCTGTTTTAAATTTTTACACTATTAACTATTTTCTCAAAGATGCAGCTAAATTTATTTCTTCACTGTGAAGAATAATAAAAAATAATTTGATTTCACATATCACTTCAAAGCAAAGAACTGATCCAGTATTTGTGTTTGATTGCAATTTTGAATTTGTCAGTCCTTTAAACAGATTTTAGTAAGACTTCAGTTAGTTTCAAAACTGCGTACTACTGGATTTATTTTATCGTCCATTTTAAAGTTATTTAAAAATTTGCTGCAAATGTAAAAATATATATGCTTCATTAAATCAACAGCATCCAACATTTGACTTTCTTACAAACAAATCTGACAGCATAGATCTAATTTTACAATCACTGAAAAGTTTATTTTTACTTCAAAAACTTTGGATTTGAAAACCAAAAATTGAAAATAGCTTTAAATTTGGCAACATGAGCTTTTGCCTTGGTGCCACATATTTTGCTTCCCCGGCCTCCAGTTTTTAACATTTCCTGAGCTAAAGCTCTCAGATCCTCTGCCTCTGCCAAGTGTGATGGAGGTGTAGAGTTTGGATCTCAGGTTACGGGCTTTGTTGCTTGCAGAAGAAACACAGGTGATGTGCAGCTGCCTTTGATCTGCGTGATCCAGTCCCTACTTAAACAGCCTTAGTGGGAAATGCTGAGTATTGGGCTTTGTCCGCCTTGACTTCCCCTTGACAAACTCGTTCTCACATTATTTCCCGAGACAAATATTTTGAAAGTGAAGAACACAAGAGGTTGCTAAATATTAGCTTTCAAAGGCTTAGAGTCACGTGATGTTTGCTTCAGTAACCTCTTCTTCAAGTCTATATAAAGAATGGTGTTTACTCTTGAACACATTTCAGGGCTGAGGCTCTGCTGGGCAAAGAAATATGCAGGAAAGAATGTAAACATGGCTGGGACTTGCTTGGTTCTGTGGCTGCAGAAATGTTCGTTGGATGTGGACATATCAGCAAACCGAGAAGCAGAGAGGGAAAAACATGTAAGACTTTACAGACTTTAAAATGATGTTATAGGAAAATCAACAGTTAAGTGTAATAGATACTTTCTTAGCCCATATTTTCTGCCAAGTCAGAGATGGCTGCTACTAAATGTCTAACATCCTCTCATGGTCTAAAATAACTAAGCATTCTTACATACCTTACTCTATTAGCATGAGATGCTAGACCTCATGAATTATTGTTTTAGTTCCATTTTCATTAACCCAAGTATAATTTGGAAACCATTAGCAATTTGAACAGATCATTCTTTCCTTCTCCCTAAAAATATTATGAGGTAAAGTTAAACTTCAAAAGATTTCAGTAACTGGATTGCCCCCACACCTCAGTTGGCACAAGTGTTACATACTTAGAGATTTTTGCTGAAAGGTTTTCTAAGACGGTATGTATCTCTTGCTGCCTTCTGTAACAGAACATTTGGGATATAAATTTAACTTTTGATAATAATTTAAGCCTAAACTGGCATTGTTCTATTAAAAACAATATTTTATAATGTTTTTTAAAATCCAGGCATGGAGTCATGTGATGTTTTTAAAAACATTATAAAATATTGTTATAGCTGGAATTGGGATTTTTAAAAACATTTTAAAACATTGTTTTTAATAGAACTGTGTGACAGTGAACAAATTATTTCATTTTACTGGTTATCTATTCCTTTCTTAAGAGTATGAGAACTGCACCCCTCACTTGAGTCTCTGAGAGTTTCTGAGGACAGTGAGGTAAAGAATGTGAAGGAAATCTACAGCACAGGAAACAGCCTGAGAGCACAGGTCTAGGGGAGAAGTGGATCCTTTGCAATCTTCATTCCAGATCAAACTTCAGCAACATTTCATGGATCGTTCAACTTTTATTGCTCTACTTAGGCTTTGTTTTTTTGACAACGTTATGTCAGTTTTACATACATTGTCAGACAAAAATTATATACTTAAAATTTCCTAAAATTCCAGTTGTCCATTATAGCATCACAAAGTTTAAATTTTCTCTGCATTAGTGTACTTATTCTCATTTGCCGTCAGATGTGTTTTTCCTGCTTTTCTCATTCTAATAAGAATAGTAACTTATATAATCCTCAAAAGATTCCTATACACCATATACTATTTTTATCTCCATATTTAGATGAGGAAACTGAGACACATAGCACTTAACTAACCGAAATAAATTGTCCCACAGGAAACAAAAAAGATGACCCTCAAGTGCAAGTTTGGCCCCAAAACCCATTCCCTTATGCACTATGATGATTCCAAGTTTGCATTATTTCTGCCATTTTCTTCAGTCTGCTTTTCTAAGTTTTTGGAAGTACTTGTGATGAGGACATAATTCATAGAGCTAATTTTAAAAATTTTAATATAATACACACAGCTATTAATAAAGAAAATATTGAAAAGCACTCTTCTTTTATGAAAAACTAAAATAAATTTTCTTAGCAAAATAATTAGAGAATAATAATGGTTAGTACACTGGATACCATAAATAATAAAAGAATGGCCGAAACATTACTCAGATTAAAAGGCATAGACAAGAACAGCTCTTACAGAAATGAAAAAAGTGGTAATAGCACCAAACTTTCTTTCCAATAAACTAAGAGAAACTAGTAGTATAAATAAAACAGAGTAGAATATGTATTGAGATTTCTTGAAACAACTGGAACAGAGAATTTGAGTAATTATTTGAACTTCTCCCTACTTCCTATTTCTCTGTCATCTATTTTGCTCTTTATTTACATATATGTATATCTTGAATTTTTCATGTAAGAGAAACTGTGTGATATTTAAGCTTGTGGGTCGCGTTATTTCACTGAACATTATGAACTCAATTTCTATCCATTTGCCCATGAATACCTCAAGTTTATGTGTATGGCACAGCAGTATTCCCTTGTGTATAATTAAAACATTTTCTTTTTCTGTTCATCTACTAAAGGATATACACAGTTTCCCAATTCCAGCTATGACAAAGTGTGCGGTTATAAACATGGCTGTTCAGGCATCCCTGGAATATGATGACTTTCACTTTTTTGGGAAGAGCCCCAGAAAGAGGAGAGCTCCTCAAAGCATATCTTCATTTTATCATTATAACAATAAAAATACTTAAGGATGCAACTTGCACTTTTAGTGTGTCTCATTACTGTTACTTGCTAAATACCATTTATAAACACTGTTACAGCATAGTTCACATAGAGAGAAACACAGAAAGTCGACAACTTTGTTGACAAGCCTCTGAGGCAGTCCCAGTGTTTTAACCTTTTGGATTAGTTTTGGTAGCTGTTGAGCTTCATTATAAAAGATCCTATAATATGGAATTTATGCCCACATTCGTGGAGTTCATCCAAATTTTTGCAATTGAAGGTAATTAATTTACTTTCACTAGCGTATAGCATGTATGGCATATAACAAAATTTAATTATTCTCCCGTTGATAGGTACTTGAATTCTTTCCAGTTTGGAGTGTTACGAACATCGATGCTATGACCTTCTTGGGCGGGCTATTGGGGGACCCACGCATGCATTTCTTTATGCAATACACATAGCAGTGTACATGCTGGGTGATAGGAAATGCATACGTTCAATCTTAGAAGGTGGTGATTTCTATTTCTTTTTTTTTTTTTTTTTTGATTTCTATTTCTAATGGAAGGGAATAAAAGCTTTCTCTCTTGGGAAATATGTGACACTAACAGTTTTGTCAGTTTTAAACATTCTGGTATATTTAGCAATTTTTGTAGTTTTAGTTCATTTTATTCCATTACGGGATTGAAAGGCTGTAAATATGCCCAGTAATCACGTGACACTTTCTTCTGAGAAGTGTCTGTTCAAGTTCCATGGACATGTTTTGCTGGTCTCAGCCTTTTGTTTCTAACTGCTTAACAGTCATTCTTCATAAATTTGGCTATGGATCTACTTATCTAATAGCACTTGTTTCCTTCTCTCTTATTTTCTTTTAGATTATTTTTGTTTTTGTTTTTGTTTTTTTTTTTTTTTTTGGTGGTACTGGGGATTGAACTCAGGACCTTGCACTTGCCAGGCAGGCACTTATTCAACTGAGCTATATCCCTAGCCCTAGATTATTTTTTATTATGTCATTATCTCCTCTACTACCTTATTTTCTGATTACTTTAGTGTTATACTAGTGGTTACAATATGGTCATTGCCTTATTATTATAGTCTAGTATAAAATTAGTACTCTTCCCACTCAATGCGCAGTTTAAGTGAACTGTAATTATGGAACAAAATGTTTTAAACGTTGACAATTTAAAATAACATATTTCATAGACACTAGAAGTTGAAGGGGTAAAACAAGATTAGAAAAATATACATATATATGCTAACTTCTTTATATTTTATATCAGAGAAGCAAAAGTATGGGCTATAGGCAATAAAGCAAAAAATAGAGGTTTAGCTATATATTTCTTGAATTATAAAGGTAACTGTTAGAAGGACAATAATTTCTCTTTCCTGTTTGGCTTTCTGGTACCTGAGCTGGTACTTATGTGTGGGTGCTAATGGGTAGGATGGCTTTCCTAACCACAAAAGAGGAAAGTACATAATTCCTCTTCCTCTTACTTATGGCTTCAAGTGTTTCCCTTAAGTTCTAACAGTTTTAAAGTTTCTGTTTTTACATCTAAGTTTTCGTTTGATCCATTTTGATTTGATTTTTCATACAGAGGGAGAGATATTCACAGAACTAGAACAAAACAATCACAAAATTCCTAGAGAACAAGGAGAGACTCAGAATAGTCAAAAGAATCCTGAGCAAAAAAGCAAAGCAGGAGGCAACACAATACTGGATTTCAAGTTATACTACAAAGCTGGTAACAAGGACCACATGGTACTGGCACAAAAATAGGCAGGTAGATCAATGGAATGTATAGGACAGAACACACAGACACAACCACTTGCACTTTCAGCAGTCAGATTTTTTACAAAGGAGGCAAAAACATAGGCTGGAGAAAAGACAGCCTCTTTAACAAAGGGTGCTGGGAAAATCAGTCATCCGCATGTAGAAGGTTCAAATGAAGCCCTTTAACTTTTCTTGAAGAGCTGATCCTTCAGGAACAGGAGAAGGAGCACACTCTTCCTGTTACCATGGACAGGGCGAAAGTGCAGCAGGCGGTAGTGTGGGCAATACTTTCTTAGCAGAATAAATTCTAGGGTGAAGTCTGGAGTGTTTTTATTAGCTGTTTAGCCTTAAACCTTGTCTATCTCTACGAATGGATATATTACTCGGCTACACAGCATTCCTGTTATTTTAGATCAAAAAAATTTTTTTATGTCACTAGAAAAACATGTTGAGTAACTTTTGAAGTCCTGGTTGTATCTTTAAAACCAGATTAAAACTCAAATACTCAAATTATATCATATATAAGTTGAAATGGCTGAAAATGTTGAAAATGGCAATATACAGTTATTATAAAGTCTGAAATATAACTAAATAAAAGGAAGAATGAATATCAACTTTTATCAAATAAAAAACCCCAAATAACCTTGCAAAAAGTATATAGTATGTAATGCAAGTATGATGAATATGAATTTTTATGTAACCATATTTCATACAAATACGACAATATCTGAAGCAGAATCTACAGGATGCAAATACAATGAATAGAAAAATGGCTATAAAGGATCAAAATGACATAATAAAGTCAGTACTGAATAGCAAACAGAGAATATGCCTTCTTTTTACACGTCTCTGGAAAAATATATAAAAATTGACTATGGCAGGCAATAAGAGATTATGAAAAATAGAAATACAGAATGCATGTGGAATTTACAGGAAAAAAATTTGAAAACACAACATATTTTGAACTATCAATTTTGTTTGTTTTTAATCTTAGGTTACTTTAAAAGAACTGATAAATCTAAGATTCAAAAAAATGGAAAAAATACAAAGGACAACACTCTAGTATGGCCACAGGTGGGCAGAGAGGCAGGTTTCTATCAGCATTTATATTACTAAATAAGAAAGTAAAAGTTAAATGAACAAAACTCCAACTCAACAAGAATAAGACAAAGTATGTGTATAAGGAAATCAGAAGGAAAAATTAATAAGGTTCAGGATTAAATAACAAACTAGATTTCTTTTCAAAAAAGGAATTATTAAATCAATTACAGTACTGATTCTGTCTTTAGAACTGATGAACCACTGAAATACCTAACTTGGGAGCAAAACATAAAAACAAAAACTGCAACACAAATAGAGTAAATATCTAACTATTCAATAATGTGCAAAATAGCCACATAAACTAATCACAGATTATATGGATACCCTTTTAAATCCAACTATATATATATATGTTAAAAGTAAAGAACAGGTAATGATCTAAATAGCATTCCTCAGTTCTAAGCACATGTTTAGAACTGTGGAGAGAGTCTGGTTAAAAACAAAAATAAAATTCAACTGCACTTACGTATTAGTGCATGCATGTACCAATATTCTTCTTTGTTGTACTGCACTTGAAAATTATCATTTTTAGTTTTTCTTTGTTTTTTACAATCCCAAAATATTAGCTTAATTACACTTTTAAACTTTAAAAAAGGTATGAGCAAAACAAACATAAGGAATACTGGAATAAAACTTGCTACTTCAGGTAATGTAACATTTTCCTCAACTCTGTAAACATAGTTGAAGTTTTAGACACACACAGATGCTTGGGAAACAGACTAGTTAGTAGTTGCTTGAAAATGATAATTTGGAACAGTAGAATCCCTTGATGATAGAAGCAGAAACTTTCTGAAGATTAAATTTTAACAAATTAGAAAAGAACAATTTTTAAAAGAAATCCCCAAGTAATTGCAATATGTTGCAAAATACTGCTATTGTTCTTTTTAAAAATTCTCTCTATTTTTTTATTATTATTATTATTTTTTTTTTTTGCGATACTGGGGATCGAACTCAGGACCCTGCGCTTGCTCGGCAAGCGCTTATTCCACTGAGCTATATCCCCAGCCCCTAAAAATTCTCTTTAAAATAAAAAAATAGTTGAGACTGAGTTCTGTAAGATATTTCTCTAGAAAATTAAAAAGCTATCAAGATCTCCATCCTGAAGAGTACCAAACCTGGAAATGTAAATTCCTTTCACCTTATCAAATGAAAGATTAGGCTGATGATATTTTAAGGATTCCAAAGGAAAAAAAAACAAAAAAAGATCCAAAATGATTTCTGCAAGAGCAGCACAGTGACAAACCAGTCTTGTAAAATCTCAATACAAACTAAAGAAAATACAAGTTCAGGGTACTGTTACACCCTTTAAAAGAGAATTGAATAGAACATTATAATAAAAGTATGCCATAACAAAATAAAGTCTGTACATCCTAAACAGGAAATATATTAAAATAATTCACCACATTAAATATTCAAAAGAGGCCATGAGTATTTCATCAGATGTCAAGTCAGTATTCTAATGAGTTTGTGTCCATTCATGATTTAAATTAATCACTTTACTCCAGGAGATAAAAGTGGACACTTCAACATGTTAAAAGTATTACATATGTTAAACCAAAGCCAGCCTTATGCTTATTGATGGAAAATCAGACCAATGTCCATTAAAAACAACAATAAGTCAAAGATGTCAGTTGACACTACTGGTCAATGGTAGGACCATAATTTAAATACAGATTTGTGGTACCTGTAGTGACCTGTGACATCTAAGAGTAACCCAACCAGTGTAGCAATCAATTCTTCATCAACAACAAGATTGTTGCATGCGAAGGTAGAATACAAACCAGCATTATGTATCTTTTAAAGACAATGCTGTGCATACTTAGGTTTGCATATTTATCTCATATTGACCTGTTTTGACATGGACAGAAAATGTCTACCCCATGTTGTTACTATGATGGGGACAGGAGGGCACTGGGATAGGACATTTATTACTTTTTAGTGGTTTATAAAGTGTTTGTATAGTGCTGAGCTACCCACTCTTGTTACCCACAAGGGACATGTATTACTTTCATAATAAGGAAAAATGACAAATTTCCAGTATAAACAAAAACTACATGAGTCGCAGAGAAATATTATGGCAAAGATTATTTATGAACATATTTCAATGAGACAAGTAGAAGCATGATTTCCCTACTGGTAAAGCCAAGGAAAATAAGCTAAGGAGTTGTTTTAGTACTATTCAACAATTCAAATGGTAGCTACTTTGAAAAACTCACACAAGGAAAACAATTCTTTGATAAAGTCTGCATTGGCAATTTCAACATGCTTTTCATGAGGGAAAGCCCAAAGCACAAATTTGCTATCTGAGTCCCCGGTCATCAATTTTTGAGCCCTTCTAGCCCAACTTCAGTCTTTCTGAACTCTTTTGCAAACAGAGGACCCGCTAAATGGAAGGTTGAGGTTGTTTCTCTTACAGTTGTATTTTTTTGTCCTGCTGTAAATTATCTGAATTAGTTGCCACTACTGGTTAATTAGGAATCTCCATAAAAATGATCCAGGTCTTTCTAAAAACCTGGAGACTCTGATAGAGGTGACTCCATAACATTACAAGAAGCGGTGCACTCTGGGAATCCTCGGTGGTCTGCATCACCAAATGCCGCCAACACCTGTGTGTTCCTCCTTCCAGGCCTGGGGCTTCACCTTGGAAGAATGGATTTGCCCACTCTTTGTGCCATACAAATCCTTCAGAACCTCACAGAACCTGCCAAAGCCTGCAGGAGATGACACATAAGTCGCCAGTGATTCATAAAGATGCACTGTGTCATCTTATCTATCTATGGCGATGTTTCATTGTATAGGAAAGCCAAGCAGAGAAAGATTTCTGCCTCTCCTTCAGTTCTGCCTGCTAACTTGGGAAGAGGTAGTTTTACCTGAAAGGATACAAATCACATAGTAGATCCAGTCTCTTAAACAGTTTTATTTAGAAACCTGTGAAGGCAAAGATTTCTTTTACATCATCTAGGGCGATGAGGCTTTTAAGGTAGGAACATAATCTAAGCGCGATTTCTAGCATCTGTTAACCTAGAACACTGCAATGCTGTCCCCCAGTGGCTATGTCTGAGGAGCGTCCCAACATCGTTTCCTGAGGTTGCGTTGCCATCTACTGGAAAATTCTGAGACTGCATGGCACCTTAGCCGTCAAAAGCCCAGAACTCAAATGACCTAGTCAAACACCCACTATTGTACAGTGGCTATTTATCTCTGGATAATTGCACAATCGCTGATTCTGTGTCTCATGGACTTCATAAATCATATGAGCTTTGATCAAAAAATACAATAAATGTTTAACCAAAATGTATTATAACAAAATACACATTGCCATTAATCCTCTCAAAATATTCCCTCCCAAATCAAACACCCCAACCCCACCATTCTTACCACTTTCTGAAGCTGTTTTGGAAGTTTTTTTTCGTGGATGTCTTTAGTCTGGCTGCTGTGGCTTCCTCGGTGCCCTGAATGAATTCAAAATATTTACCTTCTATGGTCATTTTCACTTTAGAGAACAGCCAGAAGTAGCGTGGTCCAGATTTGGTGAAAAAGGTGGACAAGGACCCACTGTAATGGTTGCACAAGCCTCTCTGTTGGATAAAATTCAGCAGCAACTCACTATAGTTTCTGTTTATACCTCTTAAAGATACTCATAAAAGGGGATGTCAAGAACTGCTTTGGATAGTGGCAAAGTTAATGGGATGTGTAAGTTCTAAGTGAGGTGGATGTTCCGAGTGATTCATGGAAAAGTGTTCTTTGTTGCAATATTTTGTTTTCTTTGAACATTCACCATTTAGATGGTGACACCTTATAGAATCTCGGTGACAGAAGCAAATGCAGAGTTTTCCCTAAAGAGATTGAGAACCAGGTGTCACTGATAATAAAAGTACACCTGAGATAGTCTGCCTCTGAGACAGTGCACATGAGTAATTCCTAAATGTTTTTTGGTGGCTGCAAAAGAATCAACTGGGAACTTGTTATACATCAGTTCCCTTGGTTCTTCCTTAGTAATTCTGACTCAGGGCATCTTTGGAAGGTGTCTAGAATTTGTATTTTAAGTTCTCCTTTTGTGAATTAGTGAACACCCTGATTCATGAACCTCTGGTGACAGGTCAGCCGGTAGCTCCAGATTTTGTTCATTCATTTGCTCAAAAGTCACTGAATGTACGGGGGCAGTGTGGTAAGTGAGATAGATTTCTTTCAAAGAACAGAGCCCTCTGTTTCAGGGTGTGCACTCTGAGGGGAGAAGCGACATGCATGCAGTTAAAATGAATGGGCAGGGGCTGGGGATATAGCTCAGTGGAATAAGCGCTTGCCTAGCAAGCGCAGGGTCCTGAGTTCGATCCCTGGTACCGCAAAAAAAAAAAAATAATAATAATAATTGTTCGGGCTGGAGGTACAGCTCAGTGGGCTAAGTGCTTGCCGCTGAGCACTAGGGCCCTGAGTTCGATCCCCGGTCCTGGAAAAAAAAAAAAAAAGAATGGGCCAACAGAGGTGATGTGGGCATATCCAAAGCACAGCAGGAAGGTGAGTGATCCCACGAAGTTTCTCCAAGGGGACTGGAGCAGCTTTCCAGGGAAGTAAGTAAATACCCAGGCATTCATACGGCAGATGTCTGGGCATAGGAGGCAAATTCTAAGGAAAGAAAATAAGCCCTCAAAGGCACAGAGGTAAGTAGCAGCACATCATCCCGGAAAATCTACAGAGACTACATCAGTCCTGAATCAGAACATTTTTAGCAAGCAGTAGACAAAACATCTTAAGGGACAAGGAATATCATCAAGAAAAGGCCTATTCATACTGTAAAAGAGCGGACCTTTCCTACTGGAAGTGAGCTTTGGAAGAGACTTACTATAAAATATATGTGTGCTTCTATAAAGGACTTAGTAGGTAGGCTTACTGTTGCCACCTGTGAAATCAGGAGAGGAAGAATGGCCATCTGCACAGAGTTGGAGAGAATCCAGTCCAAGGCTGAAAGCCCGATGCTCGCTCTAGAGTCTAATATGGATCCTGGCTAGAAAGCCCAAGGTCTACTTTGGAAGACTGAATAAGCCGTACCAGAGGGCTGAGTGAACCAGCAATGGTGAATACCAGAGCTTCTCCAAAGGAGAAAAAGGGGCAGACTTCTTTCTTTGTCTTCTTTATATTGTGTCCAGGCTACAAGCCTGTCGCTTGGTGTCACTCACATCTGGGGTGGGTCTTCCCTTCTCAGTGTGTAACCTACATGTCGATTGCCCATGGACACAACTAGAGCGTCACTAAGTCAAATTGACAAGGCACGATTAAGGATCACAGAGAAAGAAACCAATATGAACTTGGAAGGAACGCTGGGGAAGAACATGGAGATGGTTTGGAGGACAGTATTACAGGGGAAGATCTGGAAGCACATGTTTCGTTGGATACATATTCACCCTGGAAGAATCTATTGCTCAAAATCACCCAAGCGGTCAGTCTTCCCATGCTAAGGTAATACTCCATTCCAGACAGAGATTACTCTAGTTAACTTATCTGTCCTTTGAGGTAGTTACTATTATGATCCCATTCCACAGATGAGGAAACAAAGTTTCGTAGAGGTTAAAAAGTCTCTAAGTATACACAGCTAATAAAGATAGGGCAAGACTTCAAACCCAGCCAGTCTGAGTTCTAGAGTACAGAATCTCAACCTCCGGTCTATACTAAGATGACCTCAGTGGTAACATTCAGAAGATTTTTTAATAATTGCAGAACATTAGCCCATCTGAGACTTCTTCCTTCACAAATCCTACACTTGAAGTTTTGGTCTCAAAGAAGTTTCAAACTGAGGATCTTAAATTTCTTAATTATCAAGGCAAAGACATTTAGTGAACAATTTGGTGCTTTCTCTAAATTTTCACAAATTTCCTCAGACTTGTCCTATTTGGACTGCTGCAGTTTGAAATATAGTAAGGTTAACTAAAGAAAAAGGGGCTCACATCTACTTCCATTACTAATTAAAAATCCTTCTTGTTAATCTACTTCCTGGGATGTGACTGAAATTTCCTAAATGAATCAGCTGAGTTGTAGAATTTGCAGCTCTTTAGTAGATTGTCCTGAGGCACTTCACTCCAAACTGTCACGTTTGGGGAGAAGTAACAGAAAGACACAGACATTCGAAAAGAGCCCTTGGCATCACTGATAATAGCACTGGCAGCGCTCACTCAGAGAACTTCCCATTAACTCCAGATCTTAGCGTGCCCCTGACCAAACAGCTATTCATCGTGAGCGAGTAATAGGACTCTTTGCAAATGGAATTATAAGAGCTCTTCTGTTTCCTCTCCGGAACATTACCGCTTCATCTCCACCTGCAGAAAGCTGTTGCGTCCTTTTAGATCCATCTTAATTCCACCCTCTACACGAGGTCTGCAGGTACTCAGAGATGACCGAGTCTCCCACTCTGCAGCGCAGCTGTGGCACTGACTTGTAGACATCCACTAGGATGCGTATTGCTATTTGTGTCTGTATCACCTTGCTATTTATAAGCAGGGTTTCATTTTCACAGAAGCGTAGCGAGGCTTGGGACGTCTGTCTGCAGGCCAGCTGCCAGCCTGCCTCCCTGTCCACCTCCCGTCCCTAGACACTGAGCTCTGCACCAGCACGTTCTGCAGCCTGGTCCTCAGCCTCCCAAGACTGGGCACTGAATTTTCAATTTCCAGGACATTGAGTCCTTTAAGAAGGTTTTTCTCATGATAAGTGATTTCATCAATTTTTTAAAAGGTGAGCAGACTGGCAAGTTATTATCTTATAGTAAGTGATCCACCGGCATGCTTAGATATTAGTATGCTCAGAAATATGCCTAAGTCAAAGGTAGAGTAGGAAGTATTATATCAACAAAAGTAATTACTAACATCACCCTTATCCTCAATATCTCTACCTCTTCTACAGGTCCTTGTGATACAGGGATGATATCAGAACCTCCAAATGTGATAGAAGGGAAATATTATAACTCCCAACCTGTTAAATGTCTGATATGCTGGGTTTGTGTTCTCTAAAAATGGAAGCACTCATTCTAGAAAAACTAGAGTTTAAGAATAGAAGGATGCTTGTTGAGAGGACAACTCCTGAGAGTCAGGAGGGGTTCTGAATGGGTAGTTGGTCAGTCCACTTTGTAGGGAAGTTTTATAGAACAAAAACCACGTGGGTACAATGTGGGTTAGAGCTATGAGCAACCAATAAGATTATAAGTGTAGCTGCTTAGGTAATATTGATCCGATGGGGAAGCAAGTCACGTAGTGAGCAGGCATGGAAAGGGAAAAGAACTTCTCAGGTAGGTGATGGATCTTGGGTCTTGGTTGCCCACTGGGGTGACTGATGCCTGATTAGACTTTTTTAGACCAGGTGTAATCACTCATTTCACCCATTGTGGAGTATATAGGTCTGGTCTTTTTGTTATTACCTTCAGGCCTGCCCACCAACTGATGTGTCTCCAGCCACGTGGTAGCGTGTTTTCACGTTTTGTCTTGACTTGCTAGGGGAGCCAGCTCTGTCTGACTGCCTATATCTCTACCTAACTTAGCTGTCAAAAGCTCTCAGATATGATCTGCATGCTGTAAGTTTCCCCAAGGACTCACCAGGACTTTCTATCTTTAAAAAATCTTTTTTTTGTCTTTTTGAGATAGGGCCTTACTATGCAATTCAGGCTGGCCTTGAGTTCACTTTGCAGCCCAGGCTGGCCTCAAACTCTCAATGATCCTCCTGCCTCAGTCTCCCAAGTGCTAAGGTTACAGGAGTGTGCCACCACATCCAGTTTACCTTCTAGGTTCTTACAATAATGTCTGGCCCAGAGTAAATCTTAAATAAACATTTCGATAGATTTGAATTTGTTCATTCAGCTTTGTATTCCTTTCACTGATCAAATAAAATACCCTTGATAGAAATTGCAAGATTTTAAAAGAATGCTGATGCCACCACTAAATTGATATTATGCTAAATAAGAAGCTTAATTTTATTGAGTTTCCTGTCTCCAAACATAATGATAGAAGAAAGAAATTACGGTAATCACACGGAGTCTAATACATTGCATTGCTAATTCCATAAAGCAGTTCTCCAAGTGTGGCGCTCTGAACAGCAACTCCCACATCGTCAGCCTCAACTCAGGCATGTCTTTCCCTGCACTCAACCTGATTTTCAGAAGCCACATCATTCTCAGCAAAAATCTATAGCTCAGCACAGGTGCTGCCCTCGGCAAACCCAGGACAGAATGTCGTAAAGAAGAGATAAGGCGGAGATGGATCTTCCTAGTGCCAAGACATCTGATGGCACCCGTACATTGACACCACATGTTCTGAGAACTTTGACTACTAATGTTTGCCCAGACCTTCTCATGTAATGTCCCTTGCCAGACACCCTCTTTTCAAACCCAATAAAAAGCTCGATTGTCTCTGTTCCGCATGGATGGTCTTTTCACTCTCTGTCTGCCTGCACCCAGCTATATTTAATCCTATGCTTTGTTGCATTTCACAGAAGCCAGTTGGGTGGTCTCTGGTTCATATTGTTGGTAACGTGTGGTGCTGAAACCTGGGAAGGAGAGCACCTTCTCTCTCACCTCAAACCCTCTCCCAAACCTATCTTCCCATGGCTGAGACTACCTGGTAACATACGTTTCTACAGATTCTGCCACTTCTGCCGTGCCAGATCTCGCTGGGTGTTTCAGATGGAGTGAGCCTCCTTACCTCTCTGTTCCTCTTTGTCTGCCTTGTCTGCATTTTATCCAGCCCACTAAAGTCGGAAAGAGGCTCACCCTGCTTTTCATGCTTTTCCAGCACTGGGCTCAGACAGGACTCCAGGAAGATTGGTCCCCTTTGGCATCTGACCAACAGGAGTGATGTCCATCTTTGCCATTCACTCACACTTTACAGCTTTGGGTCCTTACTGGATACATCCACTGAGAGGTCCTGCCCCCTCCTACACCTCTCTCTGTACTCCAGTGGGAAACTTTCCACCTTCCATTCATCCCTCGTTCCCCCTTGCCTGCCTCCTGCAAAATCTCAAACCTCTCCATCTCTCTCCTGATCTGATGCCCAAGTAGCTGATCTTTTTCTGTAAGACAGCATGGTCACAGTACCAGCTAAACAACAGGTCTTGGTGGCCTGTCCGTGGTATGTTTGACATCTCCATTGTTGAGATCTGGATAACTATTGCCATAGGTTAAAGAAGGGGTCTGAGATAGCCTGTGTTTGGCCCTTCCTTATCTTCTTCAGTTTTCCTAGTGTGTTCGTTATGTGATCCCTCTCAAATCCTCCCCCTTCCCCTACCATCCATGCCCCTTCTGTTTCCCTTCCATGTTAATTCCTCCCTGATAAGGGGCCCAGTTGATCTCGCCTTACCTTGGCATCCTCTTGCCTCCCCAGCTGGAGAACTTCCTGTGCCCCCTTTTCCTCTGGTGGGACTCTCTGCTGTAGCTGCCACAGCTGCATCACTTCCTCTGGAAGAGCCTGGGGCATCTCACACCTATCCCATCTGTTTATCAGTGCTTTCCTCTGAGTCAAACCCCCCTTCTTACGTTCCATCTCATCCATTTTCAATCTGGACTGCAGTTTGGTGTCCCTTCCTCCTAGACCTCAATTTCTACTTCAGGAGGTGGCAGGAGCTGAGGGTATTGTTCTGGTCCATGTTCCCTTTTTCCTGTCGGATTTGCCTCAGGTTAGTCAGCATCTGGGTTCCTTTCTTACCAACCACACTAAATATCTCCAGGAATTCTAGTACCTTACCTAGTCTTACTATCTCACCTGGGATGACCTGAATATCCTTTTTTCCTCTACCCTCTTATCTGAGGAATGGTAACATGTTTGGACTTTGGCCCAGGCTGCCATAGAGAACCACAGGCACCTTAAACTCATCCTTGAGGAGAGGCCTGCATTTGTTCCTTGGGCCAACCCAAACTGAGACTTTAACCAATTAGATGAACACAGACAATGCCCTGCTCAAAGGAGCTGTAACTAAATGGTCAAGTGTTTAGTTGAGGGGATCCATAAGGAGGAACACAGGGCAGTTGATTATCATAGGGTTAAGGAAACCAACCAGACAAAAGATGAAAATCTGGCTCATTTTATGTCTCATTTGGCTACTGCCCTCAGACGTCATACAGCCTTGGACCCAGAAGGCCAACTGATTTTATAGATGCATTTTATTAACCAGTCTGCACCAAACATTTGGGGAAAAGTTACAAAAGCTGGAGGCAGGCCCTCAAACCTCTCAATAGGAGCTAGTAAATTTGGCATTCAAAGTTTTCAAAAATAGGGACAAAGTTGCCTGCAAACAGTGCATTTCTGAGTTCTGGTTGTTTGCCTTCACCATAAGAAACCTACAGCTACAGGCTGGACCTAAGTCCCACGCAAGCACCAAGGGTGCCATCAGGGTTTCCCAACCCAGGGTTATACTTCCAGGGACACTCTTCAAATGCTGCCAGCCTGGTCCTGGGGCTAAGGAATGCCCACAGCCTGGGGTTCCTTCACAGTCACGCTCCACTTGTGTGGGCTCTCACTGGAAGTAGGATTGCCCTGTGCTGACATCCCCCCCTGGAGTCAGGTCTCAGGGGTCCTGGCCAGCTCTCTTCTAGACCTCCTTAGATTGGCAGTGGATAATGACACTGCCCAGAAGCTTTGGAGGCCCCGGGGACCATGTCAGACATGGAGCTATGGATAACACTTGCAGTGGAGGGCACATCCAAACCTTCTGTAACTGACATCAGGGCAACTCATTCCACCTTTCCTTTTTCCAAGGACAAGTCTCCTTGGACTCAACTTCCATGGTGTGTATGGATGGCAAAGTCTCCCAGCCTTAAAAACTCCTCTAGTTTGGTGTTAATTAGGTCAACACTATTTTTCCCACTCTTTTCTGATAGTTCTTACCTGCCCTATTCCTCCCCTCAAGTGAGATATCCTAAAGAAATTGTCTGCCACTATTTTTCTCGTGTTTGTCCTACTTCTCTTACCGATCTCTTCTCTTTTTCTCTGCCCTTGCCCAAAGCCCCCATTGCATCCCTAAATCCAAACCCTGGGATCTCTAATACCTCCTCTCCTTCCCTGGCTCTCAATCTCACCATCCCACTCAATCTCACCATCCCACTAAAGCCAGGTCACCCCTATCCCTCCCAGCACCAATACCCTGTCCCTGATCAGGCTCTGAGGAGACTAAAACCAATTATCTCCTGCCTGCTCCAACATGGTCTTTTGGTCCCTATCAGCCCCCTCTAAAACACTCTCATTCTATCTGTTTGGAAAACAGATGGCACATATGGAATGGTGCAGAGCCTCTGCACTATCAACCAGATAGTCCTTCTTACCCATTCTGTGGTGCCCAGCCCATTCACCCCTTCTCTAATCTCCTCCCGCCCACTACTTACTACACAGTCCTAGCTCTGAAGGGTGCTTTCCTCACCATTCCCTTTGCATCCCTCTGCACAGCCTCTTTTCACCTGTTCCTGGATGGACCCTGACACTGGCTGGTCCCAACAGCTGACCTGGGCTGTCTTGTCACGGGGCATTAGAGACAGCCCCCGCTACTTCCACCAGACCTTTGCCTGTGATTTACTCTCCTTCCACCCATCTGCTTCCCACCTCATACAATATATAAACAATCTTCTTCTCTGCAGCTTCTTAAAAATCCTCCAGAGAGGACACTCTCCTACGCTGACAACACTTAGACACAAAGGGCTACCATGTGTCTCCATCCCAGGCACAAATCTCCTCTTTGTGCCAGCTATTTGGGAATTATTCTGCATGAAGACACTCAAGCCCTTCTTCCCACTCATATATGATTAATTTCTCAGATTCCATTCTCCATCAAACAGCTATGACTTCTCTCCTTTATTGGGATGGTGAGACGCTTCTGTCTCTGGATTCCTGGTTTTGCCGTCCTTACTATAAGCCCTTATACAAGCTCACAAAAGAGGACCTAGCTGAGCCTTAAGATCATAAGGATTTCTCTCTCCCTTTCAGACCCTAAAAGCTCAGCTCTAGCTTGCCTTCACTAGACTGTAAACTTTTCTGTCTATGACACAGAACTTGGTGATTGTGTGGTTGCTGTTCCGGCCCAGGGGCCACGCCCATGCCCAGCTGCTTTCCTGTCCAAACAACTTGACCCCAATGTCTTAGGCTGGCTGCCCTGCCTATGAGTGGCTGCTGCTGTGGACCTTGATGCTTCTGGAGGCTCTAAAACTTCTAGACACTGTACTCCTCCCATAACCTGCAAGGTCTCATATTATCATCACATCTCTCTCAACTTCATCTGCTCCTCATCCTTACATGGACTCTTTACAGAAACCCCCACTGTAACTGTTGCCTTGGGTCCTGACTTTGATCCTGCCTCTCATCTTATACCCACTCTCTCTCCTCCTGAGATGTCACAGGAGTGTCTGCCTCATCCACTTGACAACCTCACCTTTTCTTCGTATCTCAGGTTTCCCCCTGTCCACCCCGGGTTTACCGATAGGAATTCCTGTAAGGTTTCCCCGCACATCGCTGGCTAAGGCAGGATACGCAGTTGTCTCACAAGACTCTGTTATGGAGGCTGTAGACCTTCCCTCACCCACCACCTCTTAATGGGCTGAATTGTCTGCTCCGACCCGCACTCTTATGCTGGCCAAAGGCATGTAGGTTAACATCTACACAGATTCCAAGTGTGCATTTCACACAGCCGTGCTGTGTTATGGGCAGAGAGAAGATTCCTCACCTCTCAGGGCCCTCGATGGGTGGGTGAACTTCACTGTAGGAGACACCACAGACTTTCTGACCCCATAGCCACCAGAAACGCCTCTGAAGATAAAACGACAAAGGAGGCAGCTAAGTCTCTCCCCATGCTGCGAAGCGCCAGTACTTTGCTTTTTCCTGTTTCACCCCTGACGATTCCCCTTCCAAACACCAACAATATCAAAACTATACCACAAGGGTCGGGTGCTTCGTAGATCAGGGAAAATTTCTCCTCCCCCACTCACAGACCCACACTATTCTTTCATCTCTTCATAATAATTTTCATGTAGGTTACAGACCCCTGCCTACCCTATCTGCTCAAGCCTCTTATTTTCTTTCCTTCCTCAAAGACCCTTCTTAAAAGTATTCCTGCTCAATGCTTCACCTGGCTTCCCATCAGCTGAACCGGGACTTGCACACTGGTGTATCTTACCCCTCCCAAATAGACATAGCCCCAGGGAACCAGAGTCTGCTTGTCCCAGGAGAGGCCCAGGTTCCACAACCCAGGACTATTCAGCTGATTCCTCTTCTTGTTGTCCTGGGAATCACTGCTGCTACAGGAACAGGAATAGCTGGTCTAACAGCCTCTTTCTCTTACTATTACACCTGTCTCAAGACCTCTCAAGGTCTTGATGAGATGGCCAAGACCATTGTTACCTTACAGTCCCAAACTGATGCTCTTGCATCAGTAACTCTTCAAGATTAAAGAGGCCTAGACACATTAATGTCTGAAAAAGGCAGCCTATGCCTCTTCCTAGGGGAAGAATGCTGTTCTTACACAGCCAGTTGGGAATAGTACCAGATGCAGCTCAAAAGCTTACTGAAAGGGCCTCAGAAACTAGACCTCATATGTTGGACCCTTGGCCTGAGGTCAAGGGATGGGGATGGGCCTATGATTCCTTCCCTTAGCGTGACTGCTGGTCTATGTCATCCTACTTCTCATGTTCACACCCTGTCTTTTCATATTCCTGTCACATTTCTTATAAAATCACATCTGAAAAATCACTCATTAGCAGTTGTTGCTCTCTCTTCCCCCAGATATGAAACCGTTCCCCAAGGTTTTGCTTCCCACTAGGTTGTCCACTCAGCCTATGTGCCGTGCACGAAGCAGCCATTAGATAGGCTGCCCCTCTCCTTCTTTTCTTCTTCCTAATTTTTCCTTTTATTTATAACAGCAGAAAGACAGGAATGTCAGGCTCCACTAGGGCACGACTTTCCCAGCACCCAGCCTGCTTTCAGCAACCACATTGTTCTCAGCAAAAAACTGCAAGCACAGCACAGATGCTGCCCTCAGCAAACACTGGGCAGGATGTCATAAAGAGGAGGTAAGACAGATCATAGATTCCTCTCAGTTCCAGGACATTGGATCACACCTGTATATTGGTACCAGATGTTCCGAGAACGTTGAGCACTGAGGCACGGGACACTCAGAACTTTGACTGCTGATGTTTGCTCAGATCTACTTACATACTGTTGCTTTCCAGATTCCCCACCCTTTTCAAACCCTATAAAGAGCCTGCTTTTCTGTGTTCTCCATGGACAGTCTTCTCCCTCCATCTGCCTGAACCAGGTATAGTAAATCTTATGCCTCATTGCTTTTCATAGAAGCCTGTTGGATGGTCTCTGAGTCATGTCCTTTGTTATACCTGTGACCTAGAAATGTATTAGAAATACAAAGTCTTAAATCCCTCTCTTTTTTTGTGGATTTTAGTCCAGATTGGCCTAGAACTCATGGCAATCTTCCTGCCTTGGCCTCCTGAGTGCTGGGATTACACGTGTATACCACCACACCCAGCTAAACTATTCTTCAGAGTTAATGAATCAGGAACTCTGAGGACAGGGCTCAGCAATCTGTGGTTTAAGAAGTCCTCCAGTAATTCTAGTCCAGGCTCAAATTGGAGAGCCACGGACCTAATTTATTAAGGATATCACATATGATTAGGTGTCTTTTACATATAGATAAGCAGGAAATTTACAGCCCTAGCCAACTGACTCCAATAGTGTGTCAGATGATAGGCAACCTTCTAGAAGGCAGTACCTACGAAATGCCAGTCAGTTCACATAGATTTACTACAACGTGCGTGCAAGGGTCATAGTAAATGAAAACAATGCTTGGTTGATGTTATAACTAGAGTCAGTGCTGCTTATCACAAGCTGGGAAATATGCCCGGCCAAACCACATTGGATTCATAAAATATTTAGGGGCAAAATGGTGTGCCAGTCATACATCAGACAGGCAAAGCCGAGTCCGTGAATCCAAGAGTGATACTGAGAACCTCTTTGTGACTGGGCCTGGGTAGGACAGTCAAGAGCACACAGTCTGGAGGTCAGACTTTGAGTAGCCTCACTTTTCCCAGAAGTGAAGGGGTGATGGGAAATCTGCCACCCACAACTCCCACAAACAAGCAGAGCAAATCACTCGGGCTCAAGCGTGCACAGCACAGAAATGGCTGGAAGTGGGGGTTCATGTTCCTGCGATGCTTCTCAGATGTCTTCTACTACTCATCATCCTAAGTAGCAAAACGTGTATCTTCTGAGCCACATGCAGCCCAGGGATCTGCACCTATTCCTGGAACTAATGTGCATTGACGATCTACCCAGGAGAAGCCTGTTTTAAATGTGCTTTTTCAATAGTTACAAATGTATCCCTTTTCCTTTAAAACATGTTCCAGTTGGGCAATAAACTATTACTTAAGTGTCTTCCCCTCTCCTCCAATATTTCCTGCTCTAATTCTCTGTTGTTGAAATCCAGCTATTGAGAGGCACGGGACTGTTTCAAAACTAATCACTGTTTCTGAGACTGTTCATAGAAGTGTGATGTGTATGATGCTATATAATTACACAGTGCACAATCTGAACTCCAGGCTGTTTCTGTCTGTCTAGTATTTGAGTGTCTCAGTGATTTGTTTTCCTCAGGAGGATTCAAGTCTGGGATTATATGAAATCCAATCTTGGAATGGGAACTTTATGAGAAAAGTCAGTCAAGGCTACATGCCATAGTCCTAGCCTCCCCGCTCTTCATACATGGCTTACTCTGTTCCATGCCCTAATTGACTTCTGGTTGTGTATGGAAGATCTAGTGAATCTTTTCTGCAAGGTCTAATTTCTGCTTTCATTTCCTTCATCTGTTTGCCAAACTGCATGTTATTTGTGCTATGTCTCTAGGTGGTCTCCTAGAAAAGGAATAGAGTGTGATAAACCTAGGAAAGATTAAACCACAGCCCATCCCCCACCCACAGGATATCAGGAATGCCTGTACTTCATGACCTGGAAAACACTGACTCAACTCAATTTCTTGGGTATCCATTAGAAAGTCCCTGGAGTAAATATGGCTACTATTGAGAGAGAATACCAGAGGGGCTTCAAGAACAATGTTATCCTCTGGAGCAGGAGTTCTGAATACACAAAATGACACAGGGGAAGGAACTCTGAACAGGAGCTATAGGATATGTGGTGACAGCCTAAGAAGTCACCCATGAAATGTGCAGCTCAGGAGTCCCTCACCTAAAATCCTTGGTCTAGAATCCCCACCAAGTCTCCCTCCACAGCAGAGCCTGGGAGGGAGGACTGTTGTAGCCATCAAGCCCATTGAGGCCAGAGATGTGGCAAAGCTGCCTGCAGTACACGGCATATCCCCAGAAATCATCATCCACCAAAAAGCTAATAGCCCAACCACTAAGAAACTGATATGGCTCAATGCACTTGAGA
Source organism: Dinomys branickii (assembly GCA_004027595.1). Taxonomy (NCBI): domain Eukaryota; kingdom Metazoa; phylum Chordata; class Mammalia; order Rodentia; family Dinomyidae; genus Dinomys; species Dinomys branickii. The sequence goes on from PVLD010009035.1 coordinate 62,186, forward strand.
GTCATTCATATAGTTGTAAGCATCAATAGGTCATCCATTTTGAATGTTGAGTAGTATTCCATTGTGAGGATACATCGTAGCTTATCTATCATCTATTGGAAGACATTTGGGTTGTTTTCAGGTACGGGTAATTATGTATAATGACTCTTGGTCCCGTTTATATTTGCAAAAGATCCATCTTTCTGTTTCCTTTTATTAATCCTTTATTTTGCTCTTTAATTTGTGCTTTGGCTTTCTCCTGTGAGAGAAACCATGTGGTATTTAAGTGTGTGTCCAAGGCAGGGGGAGGGATGGAAACAAATTTGGGATTTGCCATGCACATGTACAAATTACCCACAGTGAATGTAATTGTTATGTGTCACAATGTGAGCTAAACATAAACGAAAATGGGGGAAGAGGTCCTAGGAGAGAGAGAAGGAGGGAAGGAGGGGAGGGGAGGGGGGTAAAAATTAATATATGTAACTCTGTGTACCTGCTGCCTAAGGTAGGTGTAAACATCACCTACTACAAATGTGTACAATAAAACATTTGAAAATGCTACTGTAAACATTTATACATTTGAACAAACTTTGACTGAAATTCATCCTTTCTTATTTTTTTCCCATACTTTCTTACTCCTGGGAAGACGAACTGATTAGTGTCCTCACGTCTGCTCATACTAGGTAAGGGCAGCTCAAAGGAGCCCACTAATAAAATAGAAAAAGATTAGTAGAAAATTTTAATAAAGTATAAACATTAATAGGAAAACATTAATAGAAAAATTATATAGAAACCTTGAGGAAGGTAAAATATGCACCTGTAGATAAAGATTGTAAGTCAGCTCTCCTACATACATTCAAAGAGCTGAAGGGAACCATAGGGAAAACAAAATGAAGGTAGGAAAAGACACCTCACAAAACATGATCTCTCACGGATGCAGAAGTTATTTAAAAAGAAACCAAACAGAAACTCTCAAGCTCAACGATACAAACTGGAATTCGGTGGAGGAACTCAGCACCTGACTAAAGTAGGCACAGGAGAGAATTTGTGAGTTTGAAGATCTGACCATTGGAATGAGTAAGTTTAAGGATCAAAACACATGAAGAGTGAAAAATGAAAATTGTCGTTTGGAGACGTGGAACACCATCAGGTATACCAATACACACAGGAGGAGAAAGAGGAAAAGACAGAATAAAGATTCAGAGAAAAGGTTGCCAAAATTGTGTTACATTTGATGAGTGGCCATGAACCTTTTGTGTCAGAAATCTTAAGAATATCTAAGTAGGATGAACTCAAAGAGATCCGCATGGAGGCATAGTATACAGTAGTCAAACTATCCAAGGCAAGAGAGAGAGACAGAAAGAATGAGTCTTGAATAAAAGAAAAAGATTCCTCAGATACATGTGGTCCTCATACAATTAACGGTGAATTACTCATTAGAAACACAGAGGTCAGAAGGCAATGCAATCTTATTTCTAAAGAGATAAAAAGAAATCAATATGCCAAAGAGAATTCCATATAGAAAAACTAGCCTTTAAGAATAAAGAAAAAGAGGGCTGGGGATATAGCTCAGCGGAATAAGCGCTTGCCTGGCAAGCACAAGGTCCTGAGTTCGATCCCCAGTACCGCAAAAAAAAAAAAAAAAGAAAGAAAGAAAGAAAGAAAAATAAAGAAAAAGTTAAGAAACTTCCAGGTAAACCAAAGCCGAGGAATTGTACCACTTTTATATACACACTTGCACCACAAGAAATGCTACAGGGAGCCCTTTAGGCTAAAATTAAAGGACATTAGGTGGTAACTAGAAGCTTTTCGAGAAAGCAAAAGACTAATAAACAGTAAAATTGGGAAAGGTAATCATATAGGTGAACATAAAATCCAATTTTATTATAATGTCTTTACGTTCCTGTATGATTTAAAAGCCGCATGTCCGCACAGCAATTAAATCTGTTGTCACAAAATAATTTATGTCTGTAGTGGATTGATAACTGGTGGTCAACTTGTAACCCCCAGTTGTACTGAGTAAGTGTGGTGCTGGGTGTGGGAGGCCCACCTGGGGATTGTTGCCAGCAGCATAAGAGGCAGAACTGGAGAAGGAGAAGGAGGCTGTTGGGAGTGGAGAAAGGCTGTTGGAGCGGGTGGAAGCTGTTGGTTGTTTGGGAGGAGCTCGTCACGCTGGCTTTCCTGACGAACTTGGCTGTTTTCATCCTCCGAGGAGCTCAGGATCTCACTGGCACTGAGAATGGCTTTGGTTCATTTTGGGGGAGCTTTGGTCCTCACTTTGAGCATCAGTTCCTGGCTCTGGAGGGGAAGATGGTGCACTGCTGGTCTCCAGGAGAAGCTTGCTGCATTGGCTTCCCGGATATGAACTCGACCATCTTGATCACTGGAGGAGCTGGAAACCTCACTGTTGCTGAGGATGGCTGTTACCTTTCAGGGGAGCTCTGGTTCTTCTGAGCGTTGCTTCCTGGCTCCAGTGCAGATCCCTCAGCCTGCTGGCACAGATCCTTCATCCTGCTGGCAAAGACTTTCTAGATTCCACCACTGACCTTTGGGCCTTCCCAGCAGAGATCCATGAACACTGGATGAATGTCTGCATGAGACATTGTTGTGGTCTCTGGGCCTCCAGTTGGATTCATGGGAGGCATTATTATGAGCTCTAGGTATTCAGCTGGACCCATGTAGGACATTGTTGCAGGATCCAGGCCTCTAGCTGGATTCCTCGGCCTTAGTGTGTGGACAGATTTCCTGCACTCTTTTGTATATCATTCTTTGGGTAACTATTATAAATAATCATATAAAATATGTGTCCTGTGTTATATATTGTTCCCCTTGCAAAACGTAAGCCCCAAACCAACACAATATCCGTGCAGTATATCAACACATCACTATAAGGGGGGGACGGCATGGTTGTATAGAATTGGTGCTTTTGTGTAGCAAATGAAATTAATTTAGTATTAATTCAAACTGGGGCTGTTCCAAAATTTGTTTTATTTTTAAAGTTTTACTTACAATTAACACTTAGTAATTGTACATATTCTTGGGGTACAGTGTGATGCTCACACACAAGTATATATTCTGTAATCATCAAATCAGTGTCATTAGCATATCTATCACCTCTAACACTTATCATTTCTTTGTGGTAATAAAATTCAATGTCCTGTCTTCTATTTTGAAATTTCCCTTCATTTTAGCAGAAGTCACCCTACTTTGTAACAGAACACAAGAATTCTTCTCCTTCTCTGGAGGCCCAGAACCTCACAGGTAAATATTTTGTATAGGATATTTAAAATCTCACAGCTTGTAAGATATTAAAGAAGTTCGTCAGGCCCAATTTGTAGCATTCATGCATTTTAGACAAAAGATGTGATGGAAAATAGATGAGGTAAGCATTATGCAAAATAAGTTAGAGAAATAATAACAAATTAGTCAAAAGAAGAAAGGGTAAATAAAGGTTAGATCAAAAATTTAAAAACACTGAAAGTCTTTCAACAGAGGTTCACTAAAGCATTTATGAATTTACCAAAAGGGCTATTAGGATGGATAATCCTATGAGGGGCCAAGGAGGGAGAGAAAGAGGCTTCATGGACATATGTACAATATAGAAGTGGAAAAAATGCATAAATTTTAAAACATTAATATGAAATTATGAACAAATTTATGGTGAAAATTTGAAATTTTCAATCAAGTGGACTTTTTATAAAATACAATTTACCAAAATGACATTAAGAAGTAGAAAATATAAATACCTCATGAACTATTTTTACTAGTACATAACTGCAGTATGTAATGAGTACCTTCATCATTGCTAGCTGGTACATACACATAACAAATCTTAACCTTATTTTCATCACCTTCCTCTCCCCTCCCCGACACCTTCTATCTCTTGGTCCTGTTCTTTTTTTGCAAAAGAGCCATCTCCCTGTTTCGTAATGTTTAACTTTTATTTTACTATTCAATTTATTTCTACTTTGGGTTTCTCTTAAACCATGTGATATTTAAGCTGTGTGTCTGATATAGTTCACTTAAAATGATCATCTCAAGGTGTATCCATTTTCCTATGAATGACTAAGTTTATCCTTTTTTGGCAGAGTAGTACTCCATTGTGTTTACGTTCCACATTTTTCAAATCCATTCAACTGTTGATAGACATGAGCTGTTTCTACAATTTAGCTATTGTGAATTGTGCTACTATAAACATAGCTGTCCGTGTATCACTATAGTACGATGTCTTCAAAATTTTGGGAAGATACCTAGAAAGGGCATAGCAGGGCCCAATGGAATGTCTAGATTTGGTGTTCTGAGGTGCCTCCACACTGATTTCTAAGGAAGTATACTAGTTTATATCCACATCAACAGTGTAGAAGGGTTTCTTTTCTCTGCAGCCTAAACTTCTGCACAGCAAAGGAAATAATCTACAGAATGGGAAAATTTTTCCAGCTATTCCTCCACAGAATACTAGCATCTAGAATATATACTGAACTAAAAAATATTAAAGGCCCACAATAAAAGACCTAGTCAAAAATGTGCAACAGAAATGAACAGACACTTCTCAAAAGAAGTACCAATAGTCAATAAATGGTGTGGAAAAAATGTTAAATATCTCTGGGCATTAGAAAAATGAAAATGAAGACAAAATTGAGGTTCCACCTTATGTTCAAAAGAACTACTATTATCAGTAAATCAAATAGTAACACAAATAAAATATTAATTGTAGTACTCAGTGTAAATGCTAAAATGAGGCTTTTCTAGGTAAATGGATGCAACAAGGGACCATACTCATAAGTGAAATAAAGCAGACCCCCATCTGTAAACATGGTATTGTCTCCCTAGTGTAAGAAACTGAAAGAGTAAATAAGATCCAAATGGTACATAGATATTGTAAAAGGGAAAAAGACTTCTCAAAAGGAAAGAACAATTGGGATACAAAAAAATTTAAAAAGAAAAACACATCAAAATGGTCAAGTCCATTTGTCATAGGTTGAGTTCTTGATGATAGCTATTCTTTCTGGAGTGAGTGTTGTTTTAATTTGCATCTCTCCAATAACCAGTGATATTGAAAGTTTTTTCATATATTTATTGGCCATTTGTATTTCTTTACCTGAGAAGTGCTTTTTCATTTCAGATGCCAATTTTTGGATTGAGCCTTTGAATTTAGGGGCTTGATTTTTAAAAATTCTTTACATGTTCTACATATTAGTCCTTTGTCTGATGGACAACTGGCAAAAAATTTTTCCACTTTGTGGGTTGTCTTCATACTTTGTTAGTAATTTCATGTGCAAAAGCTTTTTAGTAGGGTGAAATCCCAGTTGTTGATTCTTTGAATTATTGCCTGTGCAGTCTGCGTTTTCTCATGAAGTTTCTGCCTACACATACATCTTTAAGATTTCTACCTGTTTTCTCTTCCAGTAAATTTGATGTTTCTATTTTAATATTTAGATTTTGATGCATTTTGACTTCATGGTTATAGACATGGGTCTAGTTTTAGTCTGTGGCATGTGGAAAGCCAGTTTTACAGCACCATTTATTAAAGAAGAAATCTTCCAGTGAACATGTTTGCCTCTCTGCCAAAGATAAGGTGGCTGAATGTGTTTGGATTTTTGTCTGCATCTTCTAATCTATTCCATGGATCCTTAGGTCTGTTTTTTGCCAGTACCATGCTGATTTTATTACAGTGGCTTTTTAGTATAATTTCAAGTCAGGGATTGCGATTCCCCTTGCCTTGCCTTTGTTGCCCAGAATTGTTTTTGCTATTCTAGGCCTCTTCCATTTCCAAAGGAATTTTAGAAATGCTTTCTGTAGTTCTGTGAGGTATGCTAATGGTATTTTGACCAGGACTGCATGAAATCTGTATAATAATTTTGGGAGTATGGCCATTTTGACTATTTTATATTTTCTTACCCAAGAGAAAGGGATATCTTTCCATTTTCTGATATTCTCTTGTATCTTCTTTTTTCAGAGAACTATAATTTTCAGTGTATATATCTTTTACTTCTTTTGTTAGATTGATTACTATTTCATTTAGGGGGATACTATTGTGAAGGGTGTGATTTGTCTAATTTCTCTCTCAGTGAATTTATTGTTTGTGTACAAGAGTGTTATTGATGTTTGAGTATTGACTTTATATCCAGCTATACAACTGAATTTTGTTATTAAATCCACAAGTCTTTTGGGATCTTCTATGTAGAGTATCATGTCATCTGCAAATAATGATAATTTAACTTCTTCCTTCCTGGTCATTATTCCTTTTATTTCTGTCTCTTGTCTAATCGCTCTGGTTAAAGTTTCCAGGATTATGTTGAATGAAACAGTGGACATCCTTGTCTTGTTCCTGATTTTAGAAAGAAAGTTTTCAGTTTTTGACCATTTAGCGTGATGTTGGCTACTGGTTTGTCTTAGATGGCTTTTATCAGATTGTGCTAAAGACCATCTATTCCAATTTTCTATAGGGTTTTTAAAATAATGAATGGGTGCTAGACTTTGTCAAAAACTATTTCTGCATCTATTGAAATGATCATATGATTTTTATCCTTGTCTCTGTTAATATGGTGCATTACATTTATTGATTTACATTTGCTGAACCAAGGGCTGGGGATATAGCTCAGTGGAATAAGCGCCTGCCTAGCAGGTGCAGGGTCCTGAGTTCGATCCCCAGTACCGCAAAAAAAAAAAAAAAAAAAAAAAAGAAGCATACATTTGCTGAACCATACCCGTATCCCTGGGATGAATCCCTCTTGGTCATGGTGAATAGTACTTTTATTTTGGTACTGGGAATTGAACTCAGGATCTTGCACTTGCCAGGCAGGAGCTTCTGGCACCGAACTATATCCCCTGCCCAGTCATGACGTATATGAAATCATGACAATTTGCAGCATTCTGCTTGCCAGTATCTTGAGGATTTTTGCATCTATGTTCATCAAAGAGATTGGCCTGTAGTTTTCTCTTTTAGTTGGATCCTTGTCTGATTTTGGTATCAGGGTAATGCTTACTTCCAGAAATGAGTTTGAGAGTAGTGCTTCCCTCTCTGTTTCATTGAAGAGCATGAGGATTAGACCATCTCTAATTTTTTTTTGTAGAACTCAGCTTTGTATCCTTCAGGACCTGGGCTTTGCCTTGTTGATTGGTTCTTAATTACATTTTCAATTTCACTGAGTGATCTTGGATTATTTAGAATTTTTATATCTTCTTAATTCAGTTTTATAGTTCATATTGTCTAGGAGTCTTTCCAGTTCCTCTCTGCAAATATTGATGAACTTGGCTACCATCAAGAAATCAATCAATAACAAATGCTGCAGAGGCTGGAGGGAAAGGAGCCCTTCTCCAATATAGGTGGGTGTATAGACTGGTGTAACCACTGTGGAAATTAGTGTGGAGAGTCTTCAAAAAGCTAGGATTAGAGGTCCAATTTGACCCTGCTATTTCCCCTTCTGGGTATCTTTCTGGAAGAATTAAAATCATGACACGGTGATATGTGCGCACTCATGTTCATAGCACCACAATTCGTAATACCTACATCTTGAAATCAACCCAAATGCCCATCAACTGAAGAATGAATAAAAATGACATTGGTCTTTTTATACAATGGGATACTACTTAGACATAAAGAGGGATAAACTTGGACTTTTATAGGTACATGGATGCAACTCAAGACCATATTCATAAGTGAAAGCAATAAGACCCATATGTGATATTGTCTCCTTGGTATGGGGAACTGAAAAAGTCAATAAGGTCCAAAATGCACAATAGATACTGTGAAATGGAAAGAAATTGCTCAAAACGGAAAAGAAACTAGTTGGGGGAAAGGAGAAAGGAAGGGAAAAGGAAAAAAACCACGAAAAACACAAAATAATAGTTATACTATTAGTTTCTCTTACTTAATTAAAAAGAAAGGTTTGTGCTAATATCATTTACAGAATGTTTAAATCCATACCTGGTATGCTGATTAACTACTTTAAAGATAACAATATTTAATGTATTACCTATTGTTATTCTCCTACTATTTTGTTATGAAATTTTGTTTTACTTTTTTCCATAAATAAAAAATAAGTAAATAAAATTAAACATGTAATTGTAATAGCATTGGACACAATAAATCTTGTCAAAATTATTATAAGAAGCAACAGAGTGTATCACCTCATTTAGAATACAAAAATTACAAACATCTATATACCTTACAACAGAAACCTAAAATACATGCAATAATGTATCTTTCAGTCATTGAACCTGAATATTATTCCATTTGTTTAGTGTTTGATTTTTATCACAGGGTTATAGTTTTCCAAATGTAGATTCTGTGCATGTTGTTTAGATTCACATGTAAATATTTCAACTTGAGTGCTATAGGAGATGTGAATTTTTTCAAATTTCAGTTGTTTATTCTTGGTGTATACAAAGGTGATCAGCTTCTGTGTATTTTCCTTGTGTCTTGTAAGCTTCCTACACTCACTTGTTTCCATGAGTTCTCCAGTTTTGGACCCAGGTGTTATGTAGAACAGTATTAAATTCCAAATAGTATGGGATTACCTGGCTATTTTCTGTTATGATTTCTAAGTTGATGTCATTGGGATCTAAAATTATTTTGTGTAATTTCTCTGAGTTTAAATTTATGTTTTACAATTCCTAAAGTGGTCTGCATTGGCATGTGTTGTGTGTGTGCTTGAGAAGAACATAGGTTATGCTGCTGTTGGATGAATGCTTTATAAATGTCAGGTCGGTCAGACTGATTGATACAGCTATTCATTTCAACTGCAACCTTGATGATGTTCTGCCTGTTTGATCTAGTAAATTCTATAAGAAGAATGTTGATGTTTTCAACCATAATAGTGGATTTTCGTTTATATATATATTTACTTACTGGAGGTTGAGCACAGAGCCTTGTACACGGCAAGCACGTACCCTACCACTCAGCTCTGCTCCTAGAACTTCTCCTTTCAGTTGTACCTTTTAAAAACTTTTTTCTTTTTTTTTGGTACCAGGGATTGAACTCAGAATCTTGCACTTGCCAGGCAGGTGCTTATGCCCCTGAGCTATATCCCCTGCCCCAGTTGTATCTTTTTTAAAACTCCATTTTACCTCACATAATTTCATGGTTTCCTTTTGGAGGAGAACTCACTTGGGAGAGTTATCTGTTTTCAAAAATTGCTTCTATCATAGGATCTCCCTTCTTTATCTAATACTAAATTTTCTTATTCTGTAGTTTGCTTTTCTCAGGTGAATGTAGTCACTCCATCTTTCTTTTGATCAATGTTAGCACTGTACATGATCTCTCCTTCCTCTACTTCCATTTCAACCTGTTTGCCTTCAATTCTCTGATTCTCCCTTCACCTCCTTCCCTTCCTTATTTTCCCCCTTTTGATTTATTTGCATTTGTTTTATATGTTTCTTTTTACCTGTCTTCAAGCTTATTGAATCTTGACTCTGTATCCAACTTAATAGTAAGATCTTCAAAGACATTTGCCATTTTTTGCAGCATTTCCTATTGATTCTTCGAGGTTTTATCCTTCTGTTTATATTACTCACATGTTCTTGCTTGTCAAAGTATCTCAGCATCTTAATCATAGTTATGTTAAATTCCATAGTTTCCAACACCTTTGGCATATGTTAATCTGTTTCTGATGATTGCTTCATCTTCGTGGTTCGTCTTTCTTACTGCCTTTGGCCATGTTCTGAATTTTTTCTTGTGAACAAGACATGTTGCACCAGGCAATTGAAACAGAGACAGTTTGGACTGTAGTGGGGGATTTGTTTCGACAGATGAGGAGCTGAGCAAGAAGAAGCTGGGATGGGAACAAAAAGAATGTTTTTTCCTGAGATACAACAGATCTCTGATCAAATCCTTTGTGTGAAAAGTAGGGTTTTGTTATGGAGTGCTCTCTGGTGCACTTCACGGTGACAGCTCTTCCCTCTCAGAGCCATAAATAGATTTTTCTTGGCTTTTCACTGTGAGAACCTTAGAATTCCTAGAGGTAAGACCTTCAGGTGTTCCTATAGCCTCCAATGGTTATTGCCTCTCATGCAAATCCGTACTTAGCCTCCAGAGAACCATCAAACTTACCTGCGAAGTTCCTACCAGTTGTGTTTCCAGGGGTTCCTGCTCCAGGTGTATCTGGTCTGCTCTCGGTATCCCTGGCCTCTGTCCTGGCAGATTTCACCGACCAAACATTGAAAATGTTTTTAAAAAAAGTTACACCTGCACACATGCGTAGTTTTTCTTGTCAATGCTCCTTACACAGCACAACGTAACAATTTACATAGCGTGTACAGTGTATTAGTTATTATTGGTAACCTAGAGGTAACGTACACAAATGGATTTGTGTAGATCTTAAATACATCAGTGTATACAAAGGACTTGATCATCCCCATATTTTGGTATCATCTGTGGGCAACCAATCTCCCATAAATACAGCGGGAAGACTGCTTATCTAGGCTGTGCCTCTCTGGATTTGTGGTCTCTCCAGCTTTCAGGGAGAGTTAATCCATCACCCTGAGTTCTCTGTAGTGTCCAAGAAAAGTCACTGATTCTGAGCTTGTTCATCTGTTCCTACTGCAGGGAGAAAAGCCAGTGCTCCAAGGTCTTTGCTTGTCAGAATTGAAAAGGGAAACTGCAAGTGTCTTCTTTATCTTCACACAGTTCAATACAGCTTCGGTTTTCTGCTCTTCCATCATGTATACAGATGGATGTAGTTGAGTTTCCTGTTATGTGGAGCATCTGAAATGTTCTTCTGTTATCAATTTCAAATTAAATTCATGAGGATCAAATAGTATGCTTTGTATCTCTTGAACACTTTTAAACAAGTGGAGACTTGTTTAAATAAATGGTGATGTTTCAATAAATTGAGACTTTTTCTTTTTCATGGTCCAGAATATGCATCTTGTTGAAAGGTCCACGTACTCATGGAAAGAATGTGGCTCAGATGCTTTTGGTTGGAATGTTCATGTTAGGTCAAATAGGTGAAGCCAGTTGACAGGATGGTTCATCTTCTATCTTCTTAGTGACCTGCTGTCCACCTGTTCTATCACATGCCAAGGAATGAGGTGGGATGAAAAAGAGAAGGGGATGGAGGGAGGGAAGAAGGAGAGACATATATATATATATAATTGTGCAATTACTTATATTTTTGCAGTTCTATGAGTTTTCATTTTGTGTAATTTACAACTCCACTGTGCATGCAAACATTGTACATGGCTTCATTATTTGGATGAGGAAATCCCTTTATCATTATGAATTACTTTATTCCTGGAAATAGCTTTGCTCTGAAATTTAGTTTCTCTCATATTTTTAAAAATTTTATAAAATACTTATTTATGTGATTTCAATCAGTTGTGTTATATTCACTTTTGAAAATTAAGTGTATTAAAAAATTAAGTGCAGTGGTACAGTTGAGATATACGTAATGATGACCACATGACTTATAGGGAATTTGCACCTGAACATGGTGTATCGTGGTTCCTCTTTGTTTTTTCATTCCCTCCTCTCCCTTCAGCTCCTTATTTACAATACCTTGTTCCCATGTTAGCCTGCCTTCCTCATTTTTTCTTTTCTCTTCCTTCCTTTACCTCTCCTCCCTCTCTAGTTCCTCTTTTCTTTTGAACAATCTATTCCTATTTCGCAGTACCTAATATACATTTTGGTTCTTATTGACACTTTCCACTTCTCACACCAGAGAGATAATGTGATATTGATACATGTGTGATTTATATATGTGGGATTTATTTCACTTAAGTGGGTAGTCTGAAGGTCTACTCATTGAACTATAAATGTCTCAAGTTTATTCTCCTTTATGTAGAACTCTATTGTGGAACTCTATTGTATAAAAACTGCATCTCTTTTATCCATTCATTGGTTGATGGGTATTTGGGATATTTCCAAGCTTTAGCTATTACAAACTGTGCTTCTATAAACATGTGTGTGGATATAACACTGTGGTATGATGCTTTAAACTATTTTGAGAGAATAAAAAGAAGGAGGACAGCTGGGTCAAATGGGACCTCTAGTCATAGATTTTTGAGGAATCACCATATTATTTTCACAGTAGTTGCACCAGCCTACTCTCCCATGAACAGTGGAAAATTCTTCCTTTTTCCCCACAGCTCTGATAGCATATTAGTTGATCTCTTGGTAATAGCCATTCTTTCTGGAGTGAGATGGGATCTCAGAGTTGTTTTAATTTGCATCTGTCTGATAGCCAGTGATGTTGAAATTCTTTTCATATATTTACTGGCCATTTGTCTTTCTTTATCTGAGAAATGCTTATTCATCTCAGATGCCCATTTTTCAGTTGGTTCTTTGAACTTGGGGGACTTGATTTTTAAAAATTCTTTACATCTCTACATATTAGTCCTTTGAGGGACAGCTGACTAAATTTTTTTCTGTCTCTATGAGTTGTCTTTTCACTCTGTTGGTGATTTCTTTTCATGTGCAGACTTTTTGGAAGATGTGATACCAGTTGTTCATTCTTTATTTCCTGTGACATCTGGGTTTTGTGTATAAACTCTGTGCCAACACCTATCTTCATGATTTCTTCCTACTCTGTCTTCCAGTAGACTTAGAGTTTCTGTTTTAATGTTTAGATCTTTGATCCATTTTGATTTTAGTTTAATGCATAGTGATAGACATGGGTCTAGTTTTAGTCTTTGGCATATGGAGAGCCAGTTTTTCTAGCACCATTTATTAAAGAGACTGTCTTTCTTCTAGCAAATATGTTTGGCCCCTTTGTCAAAGACAAGGTGGCTGAGTGTGTTTGGATTTGTGTCTGCATCATCTAATCTGTTCCATTAATCCTTAGGTTTGATTTTTTCCAGTACCATGCTGATTTTATCACAGTAGTTTTGTAGCATAATTTCAAGTCAGTGATTGTGGTGCCCCCAGCCTTGCCTTTGTTGCCCAGAATTGATTTTGCTACTCTAGGTATCTTCTGTTTCCAAAGGAATTTTAGGAGTGCTTTCTGTAGTTCTGTGAGGTGTGCTAATGTTATCTTACTTGGGATTGCATGAAATCTATATAGAAATTTTGGGAGTATGGCTATTTCCCCCATGTTGGATTTTCTTACCCAAGCAAAGGCAAGGGATATCTTTCCATTTCCTGATATCCTGTTGGATCTCCTTTTTCAGAGAATTATAATTTTCAATGTAAAGATCTTTTTCTCCCTTTGTTAGGTTGATTCCCAAAGAACTTCATTTTTTTTGTGCTATTGTGAAAGGTGTTGTTTTTCTAATTTCTCTCTTGGTGCATTTGTTGTTTGTGTACAAGAATGCTATTGATGTTTAAGTGTTGACTTTGTATACAGTTATGTGACTTAAGTTGGTTATTAAATCTAGAAGTGTTTTGGTGGAATTTGGGGGATTTTCTATGTAGAGTATCATGTCATCTGCAAAGAATGATAATTTAATTTTTTCCTTTCCTATATTTATTCCTTTTCCCTCTTTCCCTTGTCTAATTGCTCTGGATAATGTTTTCAGAACTATATTGAACAGAAGTGTTGAAAATGGACATCCTTGTTACTGATTATAGATAGAAAGTTTTCCGTTTTTGAGCATTTTGTATGATATTGGTTGTTGGCTTGTCATAGAGAGCTTTTATCAGAATGAGATAAAGACCACCTATTCCAATTTTCTGTGGAGTTTTGATCGTGAATCATTGTTGGTCTTTGTCAAGTGCTTTTCCTGCTTCTTTTGAGATGAGCATGTGATTTTTGTCTTTGGCTCTGTTGATGCTACGTTTATGGATTTGCATATGTTGAACCATCCCTCCATCCCTGAAATGAATCCTACTTGGCCATGGTGCATACTACTTTTTTATTTGTTGCATTCTGTTTGCCAGTATCTTGCTGAAGAGTTTTACATTTATATTCTCTGGGGCGATTGGCCTGTCTTTTTTGGTTGAGTCATTCTCTGGTTTGGGTATCAGGGTAATATTTGCTTCCAGGAATGACTTTGGGAGTATTGCTTCCCTTTCAATTTTACTGAAGAATTTGTGGAATAATGACATTAGTTCTCTAAATTTCTTGTAGAATTCATCACCGAATCCATCAAGATCTGGGCTTTTCTTTGTTGGTATATGTTAATTACAATTTTTATTTCATTGACTGATACTAAGTTATTCAGAATTTTTATATCTTCTTGATTCAACTTTGGTAATTCATATTTATCTAAGAATCTATCCATTCTTCTTTGTTTTCCATCTTATTAAAGTTTCTCAGAGTAGGTATTAAAGATTTTTTGGATTTCCACAGGATCTCTTTATCAAAAGTATTAATGGACATGAAAAATCACGTGAGCACTAACACAATTCTGGGGACCTTAATACCCCACTGTCACAAATCAATAGATCAACAAGACAAAAGGTCAACAAATAAATATCAGAACTGATCCAAACCTGTGAACAAATAGACTTAGTAGATGTTGACAGAGTATTTTACCCCACAACATCAGAATACACATTCTTTTCAGCTGCACATAGGACATTTTCCCAAATAGACCACACACTAGCCCATAAAACATACTTAAGTAAATGCAAAGGAATTGAAATTATCCCATGTATATTATCTGGCCATAGTGCAATGAAATTGGAAATCAATGGAAAAAGACATCACAGAAACTCCATACATGGAAATTAAATAACACCCTACTGAATAACCAATAGGTCACAGATGAAATAAAAGTAGAAATTAAACAGTATCTATAATTAAATGATAATGCTGATACAATGCACTAGAACTTGTGGCACACAATGAAAGCAGTCTTAGGAGGAAAATTTCTAACAGTGAATTCTTTCATCAGGAAAACAGAACAAGCTCAAAAATAACCTAATGTTGAACCTCAGACTTCTAGAAAAAGAAGAAGGCAAGCCCAGTCTTCATACAAGGGAGGAAAGTATAACGACCAGAGCAAGAATTAATGCAATTGAAACTAAAAAGACAATATGAAGAATGAATGAACTGAAGAGTTGGTTCTTTGAGATGTTAAATAAAATCGATATTCCCATAGCCAACCTTCACAAAAAAAAGCAAAAGGAAAGACTCAAATTTATGCAATTAGGAATGGAAAGGGTGAACTCTCTCGTATTAAAACAGCCACTCCCACATTATTTTCTTTTAATCTCTGTGTGCATGTAGAGGGGATCATATCCAGGGCATTGTTCATGCTGGGTAAGTGCTCTGGCCCTGAGTTTAATCTCCTGCCCTCCTGTGTGTGTGTGTGTGTGTGTGTGTGTGCATGTGCGTGCATGCATGTGTGTATTTTAAATTAAAGTGTATTGCTTACTAGTAACATGTTTGGTTCTTCCTTTTTCAAAATCTGTTCTAGTGTCTGTTCTATAATTGCACTCATAGGTGGAGCTTTTTAGAGGAGATTAGATCTAAGGTGTTTGAATGTGGTTTAAGGGTATGTAATAACTAAATTATTTTAGCATAGTTCTAGATGTGGATAATCACAATCCTATTATGGGTATGGGTAGCACCAATCAACAGACTGATAGCCTGAATGAAATATACAGTAAAGGGACAGAAAGAAGGCTGGCTCACTGCGGCTTCCTGCTTGTCATTGCTATGGCCTGTTTCTCTTCTGCCCTCTGCCAGGCCGCCCTGCCTTGGAGCCAGCTGACTGTTGACCAAATCCTCTACAAACTGAATGGAAGAGATCTTTCCTTTTTTAACTTTTTGGCACGAGATATTGTCTCAGTAACTAGAAAAGTGACTAAGACACCTGTAGTGCTATTCTAGTGGTGAATTTTTTGGTTTTAAAAATTCAGCAAAAGCTTTTTTTTTTTTAGTCTTTCTTGATCCTCTTCTAATTTCATTGGACAGTGATGCATTCATTAGATAAAGGTACCATGTCTTTAGTTTTTCCTTCCTATTATCCAATTTTGATATATATATTTTTTTATTTTAAAAAATAAAAGCACAAAAACATATTAACAAACAGACACAAATTAGCATAAAAATAGTACAACCAAAACTGATTTACAGACAAGGTGACATGGACTCAACAATGGTTGTTGCTTTACCTATTGATATCTTCAAAGTGTATATACATGAACACAGATACAGACATGCAAAATTGGTCAGACAATCATCTCAACAACAGAAAAACACAAAAAACAAAAAACCAAAGACAAAAAATAAAATAAAATAAAAAAACCAACAATAGTTGCTGCTTTGCATATTGATATCTTCGAAGTGTGTGTTCAGGATAACACATACAGACATACAAGATTGATTGAATAACTCGTCATCAATTATTCCTTAGCATGAAGTGATATAATACAATAGTAGAACCATGTTAGCCCTCCTGAACATATGTATATACATACATACATACATACATACATTTTTGCCTCTTTCTTTTCTCCTTTCCCTCGTCCCATCTGTTCTTTGTTTTTGAACAGATTTCCTTCATGTCTCTTAGTTTATATTCCCACCCTTAGGTTCTTACACCAGTGATACAATACGTTGCCTGCACATGTACTGCTGATTTATTTCACTTATGAGTACGGACTCCAGTTTTGACCACTTGCCTACAAAGTCCCCAAAACTGTCTTTCTTTATAGCTGAATAATATTCCATTATATAAAAATGCCACAATTTCTTAATCCAGTCTTCTGTGGATGGACACTTGGGTTGCTTCCACATTTTAGCTATTACAAATTGTGCTGCTATAAACATGGGTGCACATATATCAGAGTGATATGATGTTTTCAGATCTTCTGGGAAAATACCCAGAAGGGGAATAGCTGATTTGAATGGAACCTCTAGACCTAGTTTGCTGAGAAATCTCCAAACTCCTCTCCACAGTGGTTGCACCAGTCTGCATTCCCACCAGCAGTGCAATAGAGTCCCTATTTCTCCACAGCCTCGCCAGCATTTGTTATTGGATGACTTTTTCATACTGGCCAGTCTTACTGGGGTGAGATGAAATCTCGATGTTGTTTTTATTTGCATTTCTCGAATGACTACGGATGTGGAACATTTTCTCATATATTTATTTGCCATTTGTATTTCTTTATCTGAGAAGTGTGTATTCATCTCAGATGCCCATTTCTGGATTGGATCTTTGAATTTGGACAGGTACATGTTTTTTTAATTCTTTGTATGTTCTAGATAGCAGTCCTTTCTCTGAGTGACAGCCTGCTAGGTTTTTTTTTCCCAATTTGTGGGTTTTCTTTTTACTTTGCTGGTGATTTCTTTAGATGTACAAAAACTTTTCAGCAGGATGAGGTCCCGATTATTGATTCTTTGTAGTGTTTCCCTTGCGGTTTCATTTTTGTTCATGAACTCTCTGCCTACTCCTATGTCTTCAAGATTTTTACCTACTTTCTCTTTCAATAGCTTTAGAGTTTCTGTTTTAATGTTGAGGTCTATGATCCATTTTGACCTGAGTTTGGTGCATGGTGATAGACTGGGGTCTATTTTCAGTTTTTGGCAAGAGGCAAGCCAGTTTTTCCAGCACCATTTATTAAACAGGCCTTCTTTTTTCCACTGTGTTTGGTTGACTCCTTTGTCAAATATTAGGTAGCTGAGTGGGTTTT